>JAULKR010203985.1:0-16649 GCA_032356305.1 Prasiola linearis | reverse complement strand
ACACACACACACACACACACACACACACACACACACACACACACACACACACACACACGCACGCACGCACGCACACAGGTACACACATTGGTAGGTTGTTGGCAGGGTAATCCGAAATATTGAAATGAATCAGTTCACGATGCAAAGATACTTCATCTCAATGTAATGCAAACTCTCACCCGTGGGGCCAACCAAGAACATCCAGTCAGCTGCATCCAGGCCATTCGGATTAGTCAAGGCCCTCTCAAATCGGCGGTCACGCATGGGGGCTGGCATTCCCCCTTTCATCTCGGTCCATCTACTTTCGACAGTGTGCATCTCAGCCGGCGTTAACGGCCTGAAATCGTTTGCTGCGGGCTTCGACCTACATAGACCGAACTACCAGGAGTAGAGAATACACTAACCTCGTCTCAAGCAGCAATAAGAAAAACAATTTCACACGTCAATGATAAGCAGAAGGTCTGTCAAGATTAGTCGATCGGTTCAGACTTGTCTTACAACCCTGTAGTCGACAACAGTCGTAGCTGCATCATCTCCATTCGTTTGCTCGATTATTGGTAAAAGGCGTACCTGTTTGCCTTGGCATCGTATGCTTTTATCGATTCTGCCACTAATGTTTTGCCGCTCAGCAGCTTGAACAATTGCTCAGCTACAGCGGTGATAGTATGCATGGCGTCGTTTGTAATCATCGACACTGGATCGTAATAGGGAAGAAAGGCATGCAGACGGCTCCACACCGGAACATCGACTTTGTCAGACCCGACCTGGGATACAAATAAAGCTGCAAGAGGTAAGTGGTTCATGCACACGATCTTGATGACATAGGGACTCATTGCGTCAAAGTCTAGCTAGAGAAAACAGGGAGGGGATGCAGGAATCAAGTTGACCCTGTCTGATAAGATCGACCACAAAAGCTCTGCAAGATGTCTCGTGGAGAAGCGAGATATGTGACCTTCGTTCTCAATCTGACGCCATCTCTCAGTGATATGTTGCGGCGCTCTGCTGGCGTCCAATGGGCTGGCGGGTCCCAAGTGCGCAGCTCTAACGAGACGTGATCAGCTGTATCATCAACCAGCGGGAGATTGCACTCGGAAAGTACTTTCCGGTCTTCAACAGAAACATCAGCCGCACCTCTTCCCCCACCTGGACTCCGTCTTTGAGCCAATCCATACACCCTCGACCTGCATAAACAAGATTGCTTAGTCACACACGGCACTTCTAGGACGAACTCCCCCGTTGGGTCGATTCCAATCCACCAATTGGAATGGAATGCACTCACCTTGCAGTGCAGGCATGCGCCTAGCTTACTGGGGGTCTGTGGATTAAGCTCCACTTTATACATACCCCGCAGATCGCCACCTGCACAACCCACGGTATGCATCAATACATCGATGAAAGTAAAGAAGACATTGCGTGGTGTGCTGGTATTCACAATAAATATATTACCCAAAGAAGGTACACTCGGAGGGTGGAGGGATCGTACAAAACAGGATAATCTTGACGCGGCAGAAAAAGCGAGCAGCTGGCATGTTAAAGGCTCGGTCGGCTTCGGTCCAAGCAGCATCCTCTACCCAGAATCCTTTGGCCCAGCCTTTGAGGAGTTCTTTTATCAGAGGCTCGAACAAAGGCTGCAGCTGATGGCACTTAGGCCCCGGACCAATGCCAGATAAATGAATACATGCAGGTCGATTTCTCAATTGCGGTGGCAGCTCAAGATTGACGATGGAGACCGGCCAAAAAGAGTACCTGCAAATCAAATACGGCTATCACCAACAGGAAAAAGGTGGGGCGAACTGCTAGGAGCCTAGAAGGAAGTTGTGAAGCGGCAGGGGGCTGACAATGCGGCACATGGCATGCACCACACACCAACTAAAGTCGTCCTCGAGATGGACGAATAGCGGGTGAAGCCAAACGGCAAAAAGCAGGGTTTCGCCTCTCACGTCAAAAACTTCATTCTTGCAAGCAAAGGAAAGAAGCGATCTGATGAGCTAGAGCAAGAAGATGATCACGACAGCTTTGCGATCTGCCTCCATGTCAGGCATGCAACCTATGCATTGTTGTTGCATCGCAGTGTGATATACTTTTATATGCCTGGACAATACTGTGAAATACATCAAGAATAGCCGTTTGCATCCTGATTATTGTCGAAGAGCTTCGGACTTTGGTTTTATAAATGATATTAGGCACTTCATCATATATGCAATTAGCGCATTGTCAAGGCGATGCCAAATTCTGCCATGTCCGAGTTCTTCATGACTTTGAGAGGCAATGATTTGCAAGAAAAGGTATGACGAGGAGTTGCTTTCATTGATCACGATAAAATCGTTCACATCACTTCGTCGCTTTCAAAATATTATATACTGATGGAAACATTTACGACGGAGTCCAAATGAAGAAACATTTCAACAAGTACACAAAGGCTTTGATCACCATCTCAAGTGGGATCTCAAGTTTAGAATAGAGCTGGCCAATTGCTTAGAGATTTGCAAGGTCGGAATAAGGTGGCCATTGGCCAAGCATGGTACGTTGAGCCGGTAAATCCACTGTTGATTTGTATATATTACGTGAAGCATCAATTGAGAATTGACTAGACGACACCAGAGCTTGGGGTAGGGTCACTATTTTTCTTAAGACAATAACGCAGGATCAAATCCACGCTTGAACAGCAACACGAGTGAGGCTAGAGTTTATACAGTGCCTTAGAGATTATTGAGCTGTTTGACAACAACCCTAGATGCTCCAAAATAGTATTTTACATCGTGACATGGTCGTTTACAATGTTCATTTCTAGGATTAACATCATTGCTATCTCGCCAAGCTGAGGCCTAGTTGAGTTATGACAAGGCGTTTGCATTTGCTAGCGATGCCGCTCTGCCCAGCGAAACTACATGAACAACATTCCTGAGAATTTCTGCCACTTTCTCATAACACAGTGTAATAATTTGCAACTATATCTTAGCTTGGAATCACTTCGCTTTTCCAGCAAATTTCAATCAGCTGCCGAGACTACATCACCATTTTGACTGTAGCTCTACCGATGGGTACATGAGTACATGTCTTTGCAGTACTGAGCACACTTTCATATTGTTACAAAAGGCTTTGGCAGCGACGTTGACTTGTGAAGACATCGTACTCGAGTGTGATGACCCCACCGGATGACTTGGCTAGCAAATGACAATCAGAGGCAATACTTGCCAGTCGAATGCAAAAGCATTGGCTGATGATTCAATATCTCTTGCTTGATGTAGTCGAACACATAGCAACGTTAAGACTCACGGGATGATCTCCTGGCGAATGCTATCTGGATATAGGACATTCGTGCAATTGATGACAAAGCTATTGTATCCAGACATGTTTCCAAGATGACCTTCATGATAACAGAAGTCGAGCCAAATCAATTAACACGTTAAACTTGGCCACTCGTCTAGTATAGTTAGGCTAAGGAATTGGTTGGTCAATGACACATCTTCATGTGAAGCATGAAGCACCTATAGAAGCAATTTGATGGGGATATAATGGTTATACCAGAGGACAGTGATGCAATACGGTTGGAACAGCAGCAGGAGAAGATTAGTTGAGAGGTACAGACCACTTGGGTGGTGCCTAGCAGATCTCAAGTGGCCTCGGGCTCAGCTTGCTCACACTCGATCGCCTTCTCACAATCCATTCCTGATGTACATTGTGTTCAATCACGGCTGCACGATTCTGCTGTGTCAGTGACAATCTGTCGCCTCCGTGTCTAACATCATTTGCGGAAGCGACATTGCTTGTTTCACCAGAGGAAGACTGACTGATAAAGACCAAATGAAGGTTGTAGGAGGCTGCAGTCTAACAGGAAAACCGCCGGTGATGGCCAAATAGCACTGTAGTGAGCGTTTACATCGCCACGCGCCTTTCCTTTAGACCCAATCTTATGCGAGCATGCTTTGCTATCCTTGCTACGGCACGCCTTGCCATGGTCTCGTTGGTTGATGCTCCTTTACAGTCGCTTCGCTTCGCTAGCTTCAATCACTCAATGCTTGTTTGGCAGCGCTAGATTTGCATTGGAGAATATTATGAGAATTCATTGATCTCATAACATCGTTGAGCAAGTATCCTTGACCTTTGGCCAACAAGCAATGATCTTTCGAAGATTGCGATGTCCACCTGCAGTTGTCGGAACGTGAAGTCCACGGCAATCGCCAATGAAGCTGAATAATACTACAAGCGAGAAAAAATGCTGGCCAAAGCTTGTCAAATATGGCTATGTAGATCATCTACAGTAGATGGCTCTGAAATGCACAGTACAGCTGGCACGTGTGATGAGGATTTCAGCGCGTTTTATGCACCACGCCGCAGCCAAAGAAATTCAGTAGTTTCGCATCTTAGCTGCGAAAACAGGGGCCATAATCTGGCTTGCACGGGTGCCTCGTTGAAGAATGATCTGCACTACCACCAGCACGTCAACAATTCAAGCATATCTTCTTCGTCAAATGAAAGAAGTCTTTACGCTCTGCCATTGAAAGGTGCAAGCGATGATATTATGGGGGTCCCCGGCTTTTCAAACAACCTTCCCCGCCCACTGAAAAACAGGGGAAAAGGGGAATCAAGGGAAAGGACCCCGCTTCCACAGGCGTCAGATAAGTATTAGTATTAGGGTGGCAATTGTTTGAGGTGGAGTTGCATCGTCTATTCTCGGCACACTGCTTTGTGTTTCTGTGCACATCGATAATGTGATATTTGCAGCCAGCTCCTGCAACTGCTGCTCCAACCAACCTTCTCTGTTTCGACATCTTACAATACCGCAATGATGTTAAAGAAATGTGGCATCAGACTTGTATCGACGGGGAAGCTCCAAGGAAATGAGCATTGAAGAGGCAGTAACGATGCAAGGTTTATCGTGATGTGACGATGATGGTGCCGATGTGGAGGAAGGTAAGATACTTGGTTGACAAAGGTGACTCATATGGTAGCTGGACTACGATGTGACTGGCTGCGAAGTGCCGATGTATTCGGTGACACGTCATCTCTGTCATGGGTCTGCAGGCAAGCAGATGATGGCGCCACGGCAGGGTGGCGCTCTGCAGAGCCCCCTCCCCCCCTGACGACAGCAGGATGGGAGCTGACAGTGAGCCGGACTATCAGATGCTCTTCAGAAGGGGCTGTGGGCTCGTGGATTCCATGAAGGATCGCGGTGACTCCTTTATAGACACAAACCCTTACACTCATACACACAGTTCTGGAGTATTCATTGCACTAAATAAGGTAGTACTGGAGAATCCGCAGTGTTGCGTTCGGAATTCGAGATTCTGCCAGCCAGAACCATACAAACCTGCCAGTACTAATTTAGACGAGGATTTTCGCCACATCGGTGAAATACAAGTTAAATATGTCTTGAAATATCGTTGCAAGGCTCGCTAACCCTAAACCCTGACCCTATCCCAACACTGATTTGCTGACCTACACAAAAGCGCACAAACTCTCGCACACAAACATGACACGACCTGATAGCCACCTGAGATACATGACTGCCCTAATTTGGTCAGCTTGTCAGACAGCTTCGGAAAACTTAGCAGCCTGAAATGGCACGATTGTGACATACCCTTTAAGCTTGGTCTGAGGCGCACGTTGGCAGGGAGTCGTCAACTTTTGGGTGACTGCTCCCGGCCTGTACCAAAATAATAATTTAACACTGGCCTGGTTTCATCAGATGAGCAGCCTCTGTCTATGCCCTAAATCATTTCATATCCCAGTCAATGACCACTGACTGTGGAATGAGGGCCTTTTGATTATGATTGATTGCTCGCCGAAGTACGATGCACTCATATATCATCAAACCTATCTGATTGCTACGTAACATGCACCTTGCTGAGTCCTGATTGATCATCCCACGACTTTAATAACCCTGCTGCTATTCAACTAGCCGTCACAGTGATACATTGATGACGTTCATATACTAAATTAGCATACTGGCGCTCTTTGGCGCAATTTCTGGTAAAGACTATGTATACGTGCTGGATTGAGGATCAGACTTTCGATTTGCGATGTTTAGGATAGGCTCTGTGAAAAGACCTTTTATTGGTTCTCGCACACAATGTTCAGATTACTGGTGAATTGACTTCAAGGCTCCATGGGGCCTCCTTGGGTTCCCTTGATCATCTCGAAGCTCCCTGCGATCGATCACCAACCATGGAAGTCAGGAATAGGAATAACTTTCAAAGTTTCTTGGATGTTCTGAGATTACAATTGAACAATACAGCCAAGCAATGGTACGGTCCACCCTTCTGCCACAGATAAGGCTGTCCCCTTAAGTTAGGCTACAAAGATCGTTGCCAGGACTGTTAACATGTTGCAGGGTCGACCATTATAACAGTGTCAAAAAAATGACGCTGTACGCAGCAATTAGCACCCAAAACCCCAGTCATACAAATGTACTAAAACAATTTGGCAAAGCAATGGTACGTTGCCCATTGCTGTCGAAAATGCGTTTGCTAATCCAATGACGTTTGCTAACCCAGATGGATCTGCCGCCTCAAATGCGCTTGCTGCTATAGGCGCGCCTGCTGTCGTCAATGTCCCAGCTGGCCCAGGTGTGCACCGTGAATGATCTCTGATCAGAAATGTTGATTGAAAAGTCTGGCATACTTGGTCACGATGATGGTAACTGTGCCTCATTGCGAGCCCAAGATACGACTGTTGAAATTCACCGCCAATGACCACTGACTACAATGAGAGTGAGAAACTGATCATTGAACAACAACTGCTGGCAATAAAACAGTTGCTCGTTGATTATAGAATTATTGCGCAACAATATATACCTGCAACATGCCATGTATCGAGTCGTGCCATGAGATGGTAACCCTAACCCTACACCCAAACCCTAATTCTAAACCCTAATCCACGGCAGTCATGCTCCAATCAAAAAAAATCCATCAACAATAGAAATGATGTTTATGTGTCGATGTCGAGCTTCGCCTTTGCTCCGATGCTCCATGTAGTGAACAAAACTCCTTGCCAGTGCCTCGAACGGAGAAAGTGAACAGAGCGAATGTATCAAGTTGCCCAGGGCTCCGTGTTTTTTTGGGAACGCTTTGTGTGGAGTGTCATTAGGCATGCAGACTTTGTGGTTTCTAAATGGTCATAGGGAAAGCTCTACATACCAAAGTCAGGCTAAATCAATTGCCCGAGGTGTTGTCCTCTGGTCCGACGTTTGGTCGCCGACCCTGAGATTCTATGACAGCTACTTCAGAGTTGCAAGCATCTTATTTAATCATATATTACAGCCAAGCTTGCAAGCAACGGTAAGTTTCTTCCATGCTGCCACAGGCGAGCCTATTGCCGCAATGGTGGCTGACACTTCGGCTGGAAGGAGTCCCATCACTGGCGAGCCTGTCAATATCACAGGTGCGCTTCTGGCTGTTATTGGCGAGCTTGACCCCTGTGTAAATGGCACCTGCACAAAGATAGAGGGTGTTGATTAGTCGTTGTCGGGCTGTGTTCCTCTGTGAAACACAAGTCGTCAAGACTCGTGGTTGGAATCCAAGCGCTTGCATGATGTACACAGCCACAAAAGGAGGTCAATAGAGAACTTTGTAGCAGACTCCTATTCAGTCCAGATGGGTCACAGGCTTGTTTTACCCAATCTTATTGGAGTCATCCTGTGCATCTGATGTCGGTTCAGGGTCAGAGGCAATGGTCCTCCTAAGTCCCTACAAGTTTGATCGAATGACAATTGACAGGCTTGCCTGTTGTTGTCGAAGCGTGTTGTTATGCAACGACTGAATGACCATCATTGCCAGATTGATGCAAGACGATAGAACAGCCTCTGATCTCCTTATATGCTAGAAACCCTAGATTCGTCTGAATACAAATAAAACAAATCAAACAACGCAAGTCTACCACCCCTCTCAATACGGGCTATCATTCCTTGATATACCCCTATCGAATTTTTACCGGATCCTGCGTCATTCTGTCCTCGCCGACCTGCTTGTTGGCTATCGACCCTCTCTAAAACTACAGATGTAGTAAATGGTATGAAGGGGCAACCACAAGATTCTATAGCAGATGGGATGATTTGGCCGTTGCACAACACTTGCTTGGAAAAGCGATCTGCGCCCACATAACCACCTCTTTTTTATCAATATGTTTCTACACAAGCAATTCTCAATATGAACGTCTAGTCTAAGCAGTTTTTCTTTTAAATGCTGTGCATGTTTTTCTGTTTCTAGGTTTTTTTACTTTGCAAAGAAAAAGAAAAAATAAACTTTGTTGGAGTTTTTTTTTACGAAACCAAATAAAAAAAAGATAAAATAAAACACGCGTGAAAGTTACCTTCAGGCAGTGCGAACATTCCCAGCCACTCATCATCTTATGCTGACGAAGCAAAGGCCGTTTTATGCAAGAAATGAAGTACCTCTCGATTGTCGTATGTTGCATTGGTTCAACCTGCTTTTATTTCTTTCTAGCACTGTTCACACAAGACCGTGCGCACCAAGACGCACTGGAGTGACTCTATCGATTTCTGGCTATCATCGTGAAACCAGCTAGCCTTGGAGGAAACGAGACAAGCAGACTGATGCGATCTGGTCCTTTCCACAATCGATCAATGAGAGCTCTGCCTCCATTATGACCTCTTATTACTGTACTCCGATGGGTCTTCGCTGAGTTGAATTTATTTTGGTGAGATGAGTAGTCCTCTTTGCGTCCCAAACTTGATGGAGTAATTCCTTTGAAGGCCTTAAGGGCATTTCAGGTGCTGCCCTTCAATTTTAAATTGAGACACCTGGCTTTGTTCCAATGCGCCTCGACAGTTGACTGCCTACTGTGACGCAATTGCTCCAACCTCCTAGAGTCAGACATGGTCAGTGCCTGACCGGTGTTCAAGATGGAACTGCTCGATCATTTGCCTTTGCAGTTGACCAGGTTAGGATAGTTCTAGCTGGTGCGCCTGTACTCATCCTTGGACTGCCTGCATGTGACAATTCTCATCACAGCACTCATAGGTGTAATGGTCAATTACAATGGACAGGCTGTGAGGTGCATGGCCACTGCATTCGTCGCATAGATTGCCCTATGATCTTATAAGGGCTTTGCTGTTGAAAATAGAGTGCCTGAATAATGTCGAAGTGAATGCTTGACACTTGGGAACATCGTTGGAAATGTACAGTATTTTGTTTAGTCCAGAAAAGCTCCCGATTGGAATAGTCAGGTATAATCCAAATCAGTCAGGCAGTGCCTCCACGAGATGTCTCAAATTCTGATTGAATGATTGCTGCAGTCGTATTCGGATCGGTCGTTACGAAGCGCAAATGCTGTATTGTCAAAGTGTAAATTCCTAATCAGAGCCGGGAGATGACTCACTGAGTGGCACTTTAATAAATTAGTTGCAATTAGACCCAAATGATGGTTTCTTTGGCGAGGTTTTGTCGAATGTTGAATTGAAATAAGCATCTTGTGAGCATTCGCGATGCCGCCTCGTGGCAGGGAAGCTGCAATAATACCGGGTTGTTCAACGGCAAAGAGAGGCGTTCTGTTATAACAAGGTGCACAATCCAGCATACGAATGGAGATAAATTACATCTCCAAACCATGATAACACCTCTGAAGCTGCTTCTCGTTGCCTATCAACCCTAGTACATTTGAGGATGATGCAACTTGAGCGATCTGTGGCTCTGCTTCGATGGGGAACCACCACCTCTTACCAACCTCAATGGTTGTAGCGAAGCTTCCTAAGTTGCAGTGGCTTAGATGCCGCAAAAGCATCGCAATGTGCAGAACTTGGATTGATGTTGAACCAGAATGGTCCGGTTTCTCCGAGGTCAATCAGGTTGTATGCACACATTGTCTTATCAACACAACCTTAGGCGACCGAGTTGCCATCATGTGTTGCCTTGTCCTCACTAGCCTGCTGATTGGTCGTCTGCTGCTTTAGCAGAACCATCTTCATCACTATCGTCGTCATCATTATCATCTTCAACGTTAAATCAAACCTTCCTCAAAGGCCTGAGTATGGTGAAGCCATCGGGACAATGGGACCCGAGCTCACAGCCGAGTCTCGAGATTTCAGGCAATTCGAGTGGACAAGGTGAGCTGAAACTTATGAGAAGAGCTCTCATGCTGCTCAAGCTCAGTTAGTATCCTGCAGTTTTATACCACTCATGCCTGCTCTAGTGCGGCCAATAACATGCTCACGTGCTTCCATCGATGGATATCCCCAAAATCGACGATAAACTTGGCCTTTAAATGCTACCAGCAAACTGTCTGGAGAAATGCTTCGATCGAGTGCACTCCACTGCATCAAGGTCGGCAAATGTCTGACTACTTCGCATGGAAGACGTGTATGCAGTCTGTCGTCCCTACTCGACTGCCCCAGTGCACACACATCGCGCATTGTTCGTTCGGTATGTTATGTTGAGTTTCTTTCGAAAATCAGAACAGGCGCATCCTGATATTTGTCATGCTAGATGATTGCATCAAATCCAAATTCTTGTCCACTTCACAGCATTATCGAATCTAGATGACTTTCGAGCAGCACCTTTCCTTCGGCTGTGTTTGAAATTTGCAGATTTGCAACTAAACGCAGCTTTCATTACATACGTATGCTCAAAACCTATATGATATCCGCTTTCATTGTAATTTGATAAAAAGTGAGAATTTGAACAGCCTTAATGCGTGCAATAAATCAAGAGTACCTGCATAATGTTTTGCAATGTACCATGCGATTTAGTCAATTTCTGAGTGCGATTCATCCACCACAGTCGTGATCCCCTTTGCTGGTGTTTTTGTACGATCCATCGACGAGCACTCTTCCCCGTGACTTCGGTGCACACTTTGGTCATCGCAAATGACGCAGACACCTCGAGTACATCGAGCTGTACCATCAAGGGGTTGTGGCCTTACCCCTAGGCTGGTTCGATAAGGCATTGAGAAAGATGTAGCCTACAGTGACAGTGCTGTGCCCACAATCGAAAACACTTTGAAAACGAGCATTGGTGACAGCTCAGGGCAGACTATTCAGATTATCCCTAGTCGTTCTTTGGTTCACCATGCTCTGATTAATCTATGAAGTCTGCAGTGGCTACTGTTCATGTTCCCATATCGAGCGATGCCTTTGCTTCGAAGCTCTGTTGAAGGCATTGGCAGAGAGTGTTGTTGACCATAGAGAGATAACGAATGAAGCTTAGAAATCAGATATCCTATATGGTGCTAATGCATCAAGCTGCACAGGGCTCCGTGGTGCTTTCAGAAGGCTTCGTGAGATTATTTCAGGTATGCACCCACGGTGGCTTCAACAGAACCATAGATGAGTGTCGAAGGGACGCTCAGCCGATTGCCCGAGGACTTGGGGTTGTTCTATGGTCCGATTTCTGTTTGCAAACAATTTCCTGATTCAGAGAGTAGCTACGCCAAAATTGCAAGGATTCAATTTCAACCCATTTGCAAGCAATGGCACTTTGTTTCCCTGCTGCCACAGGTGAGCCTGCTGCCGGAATTGTGTCCGACACTTCGGCTGGAAGGTCTGCTTCTGTCACTGGAGAGCCCGACACTACCACAGGTGCGCTTGCGACTGTCACTGGAGGGCCTGACCCCCTGTGGAAACGGCACCTGCACCAAGACAAACGTGGATGGTCAATCATTATCAAGCTGTTCGGCTCTTTGGATATTAAGACGTCATGACCTGTCGTTGAATTCCAAGCGCCTGCATGATGTGCACAGAGACGGAAAAGGGTGAAATAGGTACAAAGCTTAAAGTTCAACTCGTATTGAACTCATTAAATCCAGATAGGGGAAATGAGATTTCGGGCTGTTTCAACCCATTGTATCGTAGCCATCCCTGTCGTCTGATCTAGAGGCAGCTTTAGGGTCAGGGGGCCTCCCTGGGTTCTCCTCAAGCTTGACCAGCACGGACCAGGTCGGCACTATCGCGGGCGCACCTGTCATTGTCAACGGTGGTCCTGACACTTCTTACACTAACTATGCAACAAGAGGAGTGAAGGTGATCGAGAGCTGTTCCTCTGTTTACTTCACAACATCCTAGGTTTAGGTTTGAGAAGTGCCCGTACGACAAGGAAAGATACTGAGGAAGCGCATGACGGAAGATTGGAAAAGGACTGTTTCAAGCTTACTTACTATTCAGCTGGGTCAAGAAAAGGTTCCTGTCAACTGCTTCGACTGCTTCAACTGCTGTCATCAAAACATGTGAAGTGCCTCTCGATTGCTGCCACAGAAGTGGCTTTACACACAGACGCGGCTTCTGCCACAGAGGCCTCTGCTGCCATGGATATGCTTGTTGCTGCAGATGTGCCTGCCAGCAAAATTGTGGCAGCTACCCCTGGTGCGCTCGAAATCTTTGACATATGTCTCGAAACAGTGGAAGCAGTGTTAATTAGGAGCTGCTTGCGTTGTGTCCTTCGTCGATCATGACACCTCAGTGCCGCTTTAAGGAAATCAGAGATGACCGGCTCAGGGAGATTGCATGAAAGTGGCAGGAAAACATTTCGCGACGAAAACCCACTCAACAATTCAAATGAGTGAAAGGGTCGGGTCAATACTGCAGTTATGAGTATTGGTGAACGTTTCCACTTCTGATACTACAGTGTACCAACCCACGAGTTTCCACGGAGCAGACCTAGACCCTTCATATTTTTGGCTTGTGTGCAACCCTATAATTCCGTTCCCCTATCACCTTTTGCTTATATTGGAGTGAGTTTTAGGGTAAATGTCTCGTGATGAGCTTGCTCGACGTTGCCAGCTTGCCGATGGCCAACTGTGTATTAGGGTTTAGGGTATCTTAGAGCTAGCTGATCAAAGTGCACTAAGTCGGGTTTTGACTTGCTCTTTGGCCCGATGCTAAACAATCTCCCCTCTTGACATTCCAAAGTACAACCATTCTCTTCTGATGCAGTCTACAGTCGATTGAAGATTTCGACAGTCGACTATGATTGTGTGCTGTGCAAGTCTTGCCAGCCTTGCCGAAAATCACCTGCTGCTTTCATCAGATGTTAATCAGATGTTGCCAAACCAACCTTCTTTTGACACCGAGATATTGCTGAACTGAGAAGAGCATGAGAATTTACCAGCTTCTTTGAAGGATCCAGCTTTTCCTTAAGATTCAACGAAATCGACAACGTGTATGAGTATCATGTCCTAGAGGTGCGTGCAAGGCGTCAGAATCGTGTCGTGATTTCACAGGCATCCTTTTCTGCCTCATGTAAAACTTGTGAGTGAGCAAACTAGGTATTCCAACACTTTGAAGAAGATCTTTTGCACCGGAGCTCCCACATTGGGGCACATCAGCTCGCTGCAGTCGGTCAAATGTTTCTGATTGCCATACCGCGGTGTTCTCCCCTAAATGACCCACCGCGTTTAATCAATGGCATGACAATTAAGATCCAAAAGTGTCAAAGTAGTTAAGCAGCCACTGCTTTTCGCCTCCTACCACAACCATGTAGCCTTGTCCGAGCTGAGAACTCACAAAGCAAACAGCTTGTTTGCCTTCAAATATGGTTTACAGACAGCAATGAACAGTCCTGAGCAGATCGTTTCCATACTTTGCGACATGTCTCATCACCCGCCTGGTTGGTCATCTGATGTAGGAAACGCTTCTGAGAGGCAAACAGAAGAGATGCGAGGGTCGACAGCAGGTGGAAACTCTCTGGCCATTGCTCTTTTCAGATATGATGCCCTGGATGACCTTGTCATCGCGAGCGAGCCTGCTGCCACAGCAGTGCCTGCTGAAACAAGTACACCTGCTACCCATACTGGAGGGCTACTGTCGCTTGATAGCTCAGTAGGATTGCAAGTGCGTCTGTCATTGCCGCTGGTGCTCCCGACGCTTTTCAGTACGGCACTTGCAACAAGAAGAGTGAAGACGGTCACGAGCTGCTTGTCTGTTTGCTGCGTCGATCATTACACCTCATGTTCTTCAGGTTTGAAGTTCGAGAGATATGCCCTCATGATGTGAACTCCGAAGAAGTGCCTAAAGGTAATTAGAATATGCAACCTCTTGAGCACATATCCTGGGTCAAAAGAAAGTTACGCTTAGTCCAGTTGGGTATACCCCTATGCAGCGAAGTAGAGGTAGGGTTATTAATTCAAGGAATTCACGTTCGTTGCCCCATATGCTCTCTTTGATTTCGCTGTATTTCACCCCATTGGTATCAGTATATGGACAGACGCAACTTCTCAGACGCCTCTTGAAATTGCTGCTCCAACGACCGTCTGCCAAGGGATGTGTTACGCGAACTTACAAAGTGAGTCCTTACTGTCTGCTTTTCTTTCAAACATGCTTTGCGTCACTCTTGCTGTGCTCCCAGTGTGAGTGCACATGCCGTTGCTGCTCCTGTTCATCGCAGCTCCTGGTGAGGGACCACCGATACTGGACGACAGCGCCAAAGGCCGTCGAGGTCGCACATGGTGGCAAAAAGTGTCCTTTGGCGAGCAACTATGCCGAGTGATGGTGCCCAGAGAGCTTCAGGTGCCGTACAACCTGAAACAGCACAAAGAAGAAAGCATGAATCAAGCATATCCCTCAGCCTGTTGCAGAGAATCTTCCTCGATAAGCTGTGAGATGCGTGTGGGCAGTGTTCGAGTGGTCTCCAACTCTGCATCAAGCCTCGGCTCAGCTCAGGCGGAACCCACAGGGTTCTGATTGGAGAACCTTCAGATTCATCTCTTTTGTCAACTTCACGGAAGTATTGCGCATCTTCCCCTCATTTACTTTATTCAGGTTCTTTGATATTTCTGTTTGTCTCCTCCCTGGAAAGATTCTGACAACCACAGAACATTGGTGTTTGAACCCCTAAACCCTAAACCCCGAAAAGCACTCAAGCAGTTTCGGTGCACGTTGCATGAATGCGTTATAGAAAAGCTGACAAGTGTCCACTCTCTTCAGCCTGCTAGGCTCAAGCTTGAGATGCCTGCCTGTGAGAGCAACACAATCAAATATTGAACATCGCCTTCCGCTCTTCCCGTGACTTCAACAGCTCAAGGAATTTCGTGAAGCCGAGTCGGCATTATCAAAGTCATCAAGATTGCGTCTGTGGTGGTAAACCCAAAGATGAAACTATGCTGTCCAATTCAATGCGTGTTAAATAGACATGCAAGCTTGAGTGGCATGGTCAACTGTGCAGCACTGACATCGGTAGTGATCATCGGAGGCAACTTTCTCATACCCTGAGATGTACATTGTGTCTTCTATTGGAGGTCAACATAGTCAAGCAGCTGGTGGCAGCGATTATTGGATTCGGCTGTCACTCACCCTCAGCCTTCACGGCCCTTTGACAACCGTGGGGCAGGGAAGACGAGGCGACGGCGGCAGGGCTCCACGATGACGTCAAGGCACAGCTGCACCACCAGCTGGCATCCGCTGCTGAGAGCGGCTGGGACTTCTCAAGCAGGTGGTTATTAGACGGACTGACATTGCAAACCATCCAGACAACTCAGGTTAGGACCCCCGCTGTGTATCAAGTCACTGACACCTATAATGCATGTGAATCTCAGACCTCTGCTGCCATTTAATGACAATCTCAACAGAATTACAGCAGGCTAGTGTGAAAGCAACAGGCCAGTGTGAAAGCACTCTGATGTCCGGGTGTGAAGGCGTGCTTTGCTTGCATCCTGTCCATATACATACGAAAGTAAGTGTTTACTAGGTCTATTCATCACCTCATCTCCCTTCTGTTGCTGGCTTCCTCACAAACTTCGATGCAACGTGTAATTGCGATGCTTCGCGACACTTGAACTAGTTCTCGGAGTATCCTTCCTTATAAGTTCACGAGGTTGCAATTACAAATACAATTCGATATGGTGACAATACATCGATCATGCTTGCGGCCACTTGAGCTGAAATAGGAACAGTACCTCATCTTGAAACCGAACAGCATTGACAGGTAGCCCTAAATGACAGCCCTTTCTTATACAAAGAAGCTTATGAATCACAAATATAAGCGTTCCAAAGCAGAGTCACTGTTCAAAGTGCCAAGCAACTTTTGAGCGTTGCACTGGATGCTCTAAAGGCATGTATATGTAAGATGGAGCAGCAGGTTGTATGTTAGGCGAGCTGGCTTCTTATCATGACCAAAGCATCTACCATCGTCGACGAGATTTATTGCAGGAGAGGCACCAAGCTTCTAACTGGACATGATTTCAAGCAACAGACGGACAGATGGAGCATTCATTGCTGATTGTCGCACAGGCATGAACTTTATTTGGAAGAAGCTGCAGCGATATGTCTGCAGTGCATAGATCAAAATACAGCTGAATTATGTACTAATGTTTTCACCGCTGCCTGGGAAGGTCCGAGCTGACTGGACAACACGTAGGGTTGTTCAAGCTGTGACGTACACTCTGTCGTCCAGCGGCTTAGTCATATCTGAAGTGCTTGCCCACACAGAGTCTCCTAGTCGAACTGAACGCTTTCTTGTACAATATGGAGATAAACATGGTCAACATTGCTGAGGTGCACACCGTCTAAAGCAACTCGCAAGAGACAGTCTAATAATCGATGTCACTCCCTCTCGATTTGCCCAAATGCGCACTCGTGAGTGCGTGCGTAAGTGCGTGCGTGTGTGTGTGCGTGTGTGTGTGCGTGTTTGTGTGTTTGTGTGTGTGTGTGTGTATGTGTGTGTGTGTGTGTGTGTGTGTGTGTGTGTGTGTGTGTGTGTGTGTGT
>JAULKR010203874.1:0-16660 GCA_032356305.1 Prasiola linearis | reverse complement strand
GTGTGTGTGTGTGTGTGTGTGTGTGTGTGTGTGTGTGTGTGTGTGTGTGTGTGTGTGTGTGCGCGCGCGCGTGTGTGCAAGTAAAGCAACATCATGCCAGTAAATCTTTTGTTTGTAAGAGCAATGGTGTGCATCACTAATATTGCATGCTAAGGGGAGCGAAGGGTCTGAATCACGATAGACCCTCAGTGACTGCTAGCGCCAGCTTCAGGCTGACGCCAACTTGCAGGGTAAGAAACCTTGCTTGATGCGTAATCTAGCAAATTGTACTCCATATTTGATTTCTGTATCGATTGGGTGGAATGGCGAACAGTGTTGCAGGGGTTGGGCAGCCTTCCTCCGTCACTCGCGGCATATGTACGCCAAGACTGCGGACGAATGACAGATTTAAATTTCCCTAGTCACGCCAGGTCGTATCTAGAGGAAATTTGTCTGAACATCGACTCCAGTCAAATGTGCATTACTTTTCATTGCACAAAGTCCTGATAACGTTATCCTCGCTTGTACTTTTTGAATCTAAGGGCAATGCAAACTCGATCATAGTCTTGTCAACATCAGCAACTCACAGAATCACGAAGAAAGCTTCCTGCAGCGCAAAACTCGAATCATCTCAAGCATCACTCAAGTTGACTACAGGCTGGAGCTCTCAGCCCGTACAGGCTGTCCTCACGGAGTGCTGAACTTTGGTAACTTGCCATAACATGTTATAACTCTCCATAACAAAACGAAGTTACAGGAAGCGGAAAGGTCGTTTGTCCTAATAATCATAAACTAAGATTGTATGACTGGGCTGCAAGAGGTTGCACTGAAAGCTCAAGATGCGCACTGAAGACTGCGTCCTTGGGGTACTGATAAAGCTTACGAAGGTCTCTTCGCCGCTCTGCTTGTTAGAAGATCCCTCGCAAATTTTTTGCTGCAAGTCGCCGTACAGAACAGCCTGCACTTCATATATCCCTCTTCTGTCTTTGCATCAGATACGCATGAAAGCTAGACCCTGCACGTCTTAAGTCAAGTACAGCAAGGCTAGCCTAGTACTACTAAACCCTGCACGTCTCATATTAAGTACTGCTTCGCAATCACATTCACATTTACTCTGCCTTTCAAAAGCTCGTATTCGGGCAAAACGCAGACAGAGCTGATGAGCTACTGCTGCAAATTCACTTCAGGTACAATGATTTTGTGCTCGAAGAGGTGACAGCATGGTTCTTGACGATTTTGACGAGGAACGCCATTGTGCCAAGCTGAGCGAGGTGAAATTTCCCTCCCTCCCTCTGTCTGTCTCTTATGTGTGTGTGTGTGTGTGTGTGTGTGTGTGTGTGTGTGTGTGTGTGTGTGTATGTGTGTAGTGGTGGTGGGGGGGGGGGGGGAAGACACCTTAGCATTACAGAGAGGGCAAGTCACAGCAGCAGTAGTATCAGAGTTTTGCCGATGACGTTTCGCCGGTGGCATTTGTGCATCATTCCTCTGCACAATAACAATCTTTGCGAGTTAAGTTTGCAGCCAGAAAAGGAGTCTGAAACTATAAGAGTACGCTTCTCAAGAAATTCGAGTGCTCTTTCAGACCTGTTAAAATCATTATAAGTACAACAAAATATTAAGAAATTCATTCAAAATGTACACGAATATTCAGCAAAACGCTTTGCCTGTGTATGCACTCCAATGTCCTGTGTCTTTTTATCGATTAAATCTTACATAGTATACCCTATAAGGCTCTTTATCCTTGTGCACTAGAGCAAAAAGCTTGAAGAAGATCCCGCAAATAAACCTTTCGAATCCTTCAGCTCTGTCATGCTGGTAAATTAATGTCTCGAAGAGCATTACTGCATTTGTTGTCACCCAATATCTTTGCCACTCAATGTCACTGCTGGAAGCATGGCAGACATATTTGCGGCTTCGGAATGATATAGGTAATATACGTACCAAATTGAGTCTTCAATCTTCGAAGTCCTTGACCTGATGTTGTTAGCTACTTGTTGGGAAAAATCCCAATTCCAATTTGAATTGCAACAGCGTACAAAGGCACAGACTTAGGGATTATATAATATGTAAACATCAAGTTATTCATGGAGTACCTTCAGGGTGAGGTTGTATACCATTTAGCCTTTTGACTCTAGGATGCGAGAGTCTCAATATGAATATGACAGCCCTCTGGTAAAGTCGGTTCTATGATGAGGCAAGTGGAGCGGTGCACCTCTGTTGGGCCCCCCACGACTGCAGCAGCCAGCAGACGCCGTCTGCTTGCTGTCGCACGATTGCCGGCTGAGTGAGGAGCATGCTGCGGTGATGACAAGGCTCCCCGGCTAAGTTGCTGTCGAGAATGGCCGGTCCCGTCGTCGCAAAGAGGTTGTTGAGACACCGCCGAGTCTGCCCCCCTTCCAGTGCACTGATTGTGCTGGGGGTGCTGCTGCCGCTGCTGCTGCGGTCGCTTGGAGGGGACCTTCCATTGCTGCAGCTGCTGCGGAGTTTGGTCGATGAATTTGCAGGGTTTGGCCTTGTCGCTTGGGTCCTGACCTTGAGGTGACTCCGTTGGCACCCGGACGGCCTTGGCCCCATTGGTCTCATTGGCCTCACTCGCCTCAGGCAACCGCGCCCCATCAGCTCCTTGTGACCGTGACCGACTGTCAGTCTTATTACCGGACAACAGAGAGCCCGCCCTACATCTGTCGGCCCCAGGCACCATCGGCTCAGAGGAGCACGGTTCCCGAAGTGATCTGACTTCAGGAGGATGTGTGGCTGTAGTATGACTCGTGGCTGCTGCTGCTGCTGCTGCTGATGCTGTTGATGGACTAGAGCAAAGCAGCTCGCGTGCGACAACAGCTGCCGGCCCAGCAGGTGCTGTTAGCATAGGTGGCAAAGATGACTTTGGTCGCTGCTCTACAGCCGCGACTGGTGGAGCGCTGGGGTGTTGCTTGGAGTCGTCGTGTAACACACCTGTGGCAATACGTGCTGCTGCAGGGGTCAGATGATTGCTGTGCCTTTGGGGCCAAGCTGGGAGCTGCGATACAGGGTGAGTGGAGGAAAGTGGCACTGCATCCAGAAGTGGATCTAGGAATATTGGGACGATAGCGGAGTGCTGTGACAGTAGGGACAGGGGGCTGACACTGACAGTGAGAAATTGTGCGCCAAAGAAGCGATATGAGGATCTCACCTTTGCTGATTGAAGACGTCAGTGCTTGTGGAGGTGTCGGCGGTGAGGCTGGCGCTGGCGCTGCTGCTGGTGCCGTTGATGATGGTGGCCTTGACGCAGCTGGCACTGCTGCGTTTGCTAATGGTTGAGGTACTGAGGCTGCTGCTGCTGCTGCTGATGGTAGCGTTTTTAAAGTCGCTGTTATTGCAGCTGTTGCTGATGGTTGCATTGATGATGCTGCTGCTGACGGAAGTATTCTTTGCGGTGGTAGTGCTGCTGCTGCTGCTGCTGATGATGATGACGGTGTTTTCGGTGGTGCTGATGGCAGAGGTGTTATGGCTGCCAGTGCTGCTGCTATTGTTGCTGATGGTGATGCTGCTGTTGGCGGGTGGAAACCCGGTCGAAAGCTGGGTGCTACTGCTGCTGGCTTCGATTGTGCTGCCGTGGTTGGCGCAAGCTTTGTGATTGCCTCAGCTGCCCTTGCTGCTGCTGCTGCTGCTGCTGCCGATGATGATGATTGTATGGTCGTCGATGAGGGTACATCAGCTGCTTTGTTCGTCTTAGGGAGCTTGTGACCTCCGTCCTTTGAAGTACCCTCAGGAAGAGTACTCGTACCGCTCATTGGATCTTTTGGACCTCTGTGACCTTCAAGACCTGTAGCACAGCCATCTTGTCTGGCATCCGTGTCGGGCTCCATTACATGGACTGACAGCACCTGGTCTTCGGGATGAGCTGTCGATGTAGGTGTAATGTGTGTGGGGGCGCGTGCTGTGACAGTGACTGCCCCAGGGGAAGCAAAGCCGCTGCTTGCCTCTTCAACATGTACTGTACCATGCGGAGATGCTGCACAGCCACGTGCCGTGGTCGACGTGAGATTTACCATGGCCGCCCTGACTGCATGCTTCACGTGTGCCAGCTGTGTGGTAGAGGCCGCCAGCTGGCTTGGTATCGTCGGAGGGCTGCCTCCGAGTGCAGCACTTGACGACGCCGCTGGCTTGGATCCCTGCTCGTCTTTCTGGGTTTCTCGAACAGCAGAAGCTGCGTTCCCAATGGCCACATTCAGCTCTTCGGATTGTGAGGTGACAGATGAGGGCTTCCTCCTCATGGATTGGTTCAGAGGGCCTCTTGCTTCCGCACCTGCTGCTGCTACTGTTGTTGTGGCTGTTGCTGTTGTTGTTGGTGCTGCCATTCCTGGTGCCGCTGTTGTTGTTGCGGTGGATGTTGCTGCTGCTGCTGCTGCTGCTGCTGCTGTTGTTGCTCCTGCAACCAGGGATGCAGAAGGCTGTGTTCGAGCGATATCATGCGAAGAGGTGCTTGCTGACTTCGTCGCTATGTGTACAGCATTGGCAGCGCAATCTTTCCGAGACTTGCCCACGACAGCAGCTTTAGGCTCAGCAGCTGCTGGTGTGGTCACGTCACCTGCTGCAGTGGCAGCACGTGGAATGCTCACAGCTGGCACCAACGATCTTGAGAGGCTGGGGTGCCTGAGTTGCTTGCCCTGAGACACTGGAGCTGATGTGTCTGGTGTGGCTGAGTTCGTGACCGACTCTGCTTCCGATTGTGCCATGACATCTGGTTGCGAATCCACCTCTCCTCTCTGGATCTCAAGCATGCCGAGGTGGTCAGAGGCTCCTCTCTTTGACAATGCCGGTGTAATTGCTGCTGCTCCTGCAGCCGCTTCAGTCACTGTGTTTGTGGCTGCTGCTGTTCGCTCCTTTGCAGCGACTACCCGCTGCTGCTGCTGCTGCTGCTGCTGCTGCTGGTGGTTCGGGAGTCCCTCTTGACGATCCGATAGTCCCTTTCGACAAAACGTGGCTGCCTCTTTTGCCACGACAGCTGCCTCTCGAGGGTGACTAGCTGGGGGTGGGCCTCTGACGGCGGACGACCTCTGAGGCTCACGGTTCGCATTGATGACGCTGCCACGAGGCTCTGAACAGCCATCGTTGCTTCTGGATGTAGCGGCGCCATTTGACAGACCTCCAGATGCTGCATTTGCAACTGTTCTTTCTGACTGACAGGATGCTGCCTGTTTCTGACTGACAGGACGCCTGTCAGACCGTGGACCACCAGATTGGAGCAAAGCAACCTTTTTGCCACCTGCTGTGGCGGACATTGATGCCGCAGTTTGCGCAGTTTGATGTTTTTTGGGCAGCCTAGGAGCAACAGCAGCAGCAGCAGTGGCAGTGGCAGTGGCAGCAGAAAGGGCGCCTCTTCGACCTTTGTCAGTCTCTGCTTGGGCCATTGCTGCCGGACCTGCTGCTGCCGAAGCCTGGTCCCGCTGTTGCTTGATTGAGGCAGCTACCACTGCCGCAGCTTCTTTAGTCGGTGCCTCTGGGGCTGCCACGCATTCTTTGGCTTTTACCCCACTCGCAGCTGCAGCTGCAGCTGCTGCCCTGGAGCTGCGTGACCTGATGATAACTAAGGCTGAGGCAAAGCAGTCTCTGCTAATCCTCTTCATATGTCGAGCTTTGATCGTTGACACCATGTCTTGAAGCAGCTGAAAACCTGGATACATATAGAAACCCCATCCAAAACATTATTTCACGTACAGTGGAGACATACGAATCTCTGCTGGATCAAGCTTCAGCGAAAGCAACAAACCCTTTTCTTTGCGTATATGGATGGATTGACACAAAGATAGCTCTACAGCTTATGCTTGTTAGACAACAAGCGAGGGGAAACAAGCGTTCTTTCTGTGTAAGCTGATTGACACAGCCAACAGCACAGAGACAGTCAACGGAGCATCCAATTGTACGCCTGAAACAAAAGCTTGCCTTGCAAACAGCTTCGTTCATGCCAACTGATGCCATTAGAGCTTGGGTGGTCTCGAATTCAGAGGAGCTCTTAAGCTGCAGACTGGAAGGCTGGCATGCACAGCTCTCCGGATGAACTGAGTGATCAGCAGCTTATGAAGAGCATGACAAGTTCAGAGGATACAACATTGCTTGACAGATGTTGCCACGCAGCTGAAGAGGAACAAGGGTCCACTAAGGAGGCAGCTCTGTGACCAGTGTGTCCCTTCTTGACCAGAGTGTAGCCACACACTCCAGTGTGTAGCTGCAGAAACAATGTGCCGTTTCGAGAACGCAGTGAAGCTTCAGGGGTCCTGACAACGTTTCCACACATGCAGCTGTGCCCCTCGCTAGCAGTGGCTTACGTAAGGACTTCACTCGGAGGTCCATGGCAGTGGGGGCCCCCCCAGCCTGCTTTTCCAGCGCCTGAAGGACCCCAGAGATCGTGAGCGTCTGCTGTGGCGGCCCTCCACCGGCTGTTGCTGATAAGGGCCAGCTGACGTGGCGCACAGGCATGCTGCCCTTGAGTGCACCCTCACGATGCCAGCGGCGCAGCTCGGCGGCAGTGAATGGTCCCTGTCGGCAGCCCTCCCACGCCAAGGTCGTTGTCCAAGATATACGAACCACATGAACCATTGGGTCAGTCTCTGGAGAAGTGCTTACAACATCAGATCAAGACGTGAGCTGACAGAGACTCGTGGTGAAGCGGCGTGATGATTTCGTTTGGAGCAGTACTCTTGGTCAGGCTGAGCAAAAGGGAAAGCGAAACTGACGTAAGAATCATATATCATTTGTCGAAGCTCTTGAAAGAGTAGAATGGTGATCGCTCTTCACAACCTCTGCAAGGAAGGAGGTGTAGAAGGAATGTAAGGAAAAGCAGGTATGCGACAGGCGACAGAGACAAAGGAAGAAATTGAACATATGACGCATATACACTCCAATGCCAAGCTGTCCACTTGTTCCTCTTATGCAAAAACTTGCGCAGTACCCTCGCAACTTCATCCAGTTTCACACCTGCCGCTGGTGGTCGGCGCTTCTCCATACCCAGCAAGCCGTTTTCTCTTCGAAGGGAGGCAGCGATGATCCTGCCAATGCTCTATCAGGCGCCCCTGTAATGCATGCCTGATGGTGAGTGCCTGAAGGAATCAAGCAGTAGCGCTAGCGTGACATTCGCCTGTATCACTATTCTTCCATTGAAGTCATCTGCAGCTTCACCAGCTAAGCTGTGAGTGAAATACCAGGCAGGAAAAATGCATATTTGTGTGTGTGTTTGTGTGTGTGTGTGTGTGTGTGTGTGTGTGCGCGCGCGCATGTGTGCGTGCGCGTGTGGGTGTATGTAGGTGCCTGTGTACCCCTGTGCCTGTGTGTTGCAGGGTTTTAAATGGACAATGTTCATTATTTCACTCTCAGCATAATCGCTGTAAACACAGAAGATTGTCACACGCAGAGCAAGCTCGAGCCTCAGCATCTACAAACCTGTGAGCGTTCCTGTTGCCCCGTTTGATTGCCAATTGCGTACCACATCGGCTGCACACGAATGCTGTTTCTTGCCACCACCGGTGCTTGAGACCAACATCTCGGAGGCCTGCAACTCACTCACCTTACAGCTACATCACGATCTTGCAAACATGAAATATTGCGGAGGCACGTGAAAATCGTGAGACTGATGTACCTTATGCTTCATTTCACTGATTCTCCTGGTGACAGAGGGGTTGTCAGTAAAATACAACAGCACCGGCAGGGGCGAGGCTTACCTCATAGATCCCAGTGAGAGGTCAAATAGTGCATAGAGTCTTATCTTGTCATACAACATGCGATGAATGCAGGGGAGCTCGACACTTCACACTGATCAATCAGCTCGAGGTTCCATCCACAGTTGCAATCGTCAGCTTCACTGCATGACTACTATGTCCCGGGTGTGCCTCTGGAGCAACAGGCAGTCATGCTCCTGCAGTGGCTGCAATGCACACGTTTTCTATGTAACGTACATGTACCAAGGACGGTCGGAACATCACGGCTATGTAAAAGTATCTTGTCATGAGGTACTGATGTCATGCGACATGCAAAAGAAATGCTTTCTCCCCCATCGAGACGTGTTGCTTGACGATTTGCCCCTTTGATTGACAGTTGCGAAACTTGTGACTAAACTTCTGTGCGTGCACTCATGATTGCTCATGATTTTCCCCCTGCCAGGTACTTCCCGAGGTAGTGGGACGAATGTCGGTTTCTCTCGCGTCAACGGCAGGCATGCATGCACCTCAGTCAATCACTTTTCTTTGGGGATCCCCACATTGGGGATCCCCACATGTCCCTGAAACCACAACTGGGAAATCCCACGTGTGTTCTTGAACTTGAAGATTCGGAAGTAAATGGAGAAATGCACTTTGATCCTCAGCCAACTGGACAACTGGGAATTCCCATGTGTGTTGAAACCTAGAAGAACTGAGGATGCCGCATGTTTTGCATGCCGTACAGCAAACTTCACACAGTAGCAGAGTAGCATCCAGGCCGGGGCTTCGATACATCCGACCGTAGGTGCAAACCTGCAGAGTGCCTGCTTGCAGCCGCTTTGAAACGTCTTCGGGCTGCATTGCTTTCGACTGTTCGATCGGAACTGACGAAGGACGCCCCATCAACGATGTCATCATGTGCCACCGTGTTTCCGAAAGGGTTACGGACATCAGTCTGCCGGCTGCCTCCTTTCGAGCAGCTTCCAATCCTGGCAGCTGCACAGAGAAGACGACGGCTGAGGCGAAGTAAATAATCCAATATTCAGCATGAAGCAAAGGAACCGTCTCCACGATGAGATACAAGCGATTGTGAAACAAACTGCTCAGAGTGTGCGCGTGCCACTTGCACGAGAATAAACAGCAAGCATCCTATTAGAGCATCACATTGATTGAAAACGACTATTGTCTTTTCGAGCACTTCGTCACATATTCTATCTTTTCACATCCCTACCAATACGCCAAAAAACCCCTTCCACCCTCTTGCTTCAATGAGAAGAATATGTCGTCGAAAAGATTAAGAATGAAGAGGTCTAGCGAACGGTACAGTGGATGATTCCGACCGACCACAGATAAACCAGTGAATTGCCCAGCAACAAACTACCAACCACTGCCATCCCAATTGCACACCCCACAAACGTCTCGGCTATGCGTCCATGCCCAAGAGTCATCACCAAAAGTCATCAGGGTGCCACGCAAAGTAATCATCATCAAGTAGGTCTTTGCCTGCAGAAGGCCAGCTGGCGAAAATCAAGCGTCTGCTCAGATGACCACCGCATCTGCCGTGAACACGAGTTTCTCTGCGTACCTGTTGCTGAGCAGTCTCTCGACGAGCAGCTGCTTTGGAGATGGCATCAGTTGCACCCGCAGCGGCATGTATCGCTCCTTGCGCCGCAGGGAACTGCTGCAGCTTAGTCATCACCGTCGTGGACTGGGATCCTTCCGCGTCGTGTATCATGCAGCTCTTGGGCAGCTGCCCCTCTGCGACACCGTGCGGCCATGAGCAAGCCTTCCCTCATCAGATGCATCGCTGTCTGCCGGGTCCCTCGGACCCTGGGTGGGTACGAGGGCTGATCACGAACCCGCCTTGGTAACATGACTCTCGGTAACATGACTGTTGGTGACATGAATATCGGTGGCATGACTAATGGTGAGATGGATTCTGGCTGACGACCGTAAAGATGGTGAGCTGGAGTGAGATGACGACAGTGAGCTGCATTAATTCGATACACCAAATAAGCATCTGATGCAGCTGATGGGATGGGCACCAAGGACTCAACGACAAGCGGCCTATGACGAGGGTTCTTGATGTCGATTGTCCTAGTGTCCAATGTGAACAGCCATTCGTGCAATCCTCGTGTCACGAGGAGGACGCTTCCTTCATGGATGCACAGCCAATTCATCCTCACAAGATGTCGTCTAAGACACCATTGCATCGTTGTTCAAACAGGCGTCGTTGTTCAAACGACCCATATAAGCACAGCCTACTCACTCTCAGCAAGTGTCACCGAAGAGGACGACACGTTAACCTTCGAACAGGCTGACAATCGAGGACATGACAAAGGCAAGGTCGGTAGCTCACTGGACACAAGGCACAGGAGGTGGATGAGGCTGCAGGGGGTGCTCTGACGCGGTCTGCTGTCACAGCGCCCCAGCCGCATGTTGACACCTCCACGGCCGCCGCTGTTGGCGCTACTGGCAAGTGGGACATTTGCCGGGGGAGCCTTCACGGCATACGTCCAACAGGCGGTCGTCAGATGATTGAATCCTTCTTCCTCGTCTTCTGCACTCGCAATCGCCGCTGCCTTTGCTGCCTCAGCCTTTGACAAAGCAGCCTGCACGGACACACTCTCTGTGTGCTTATCTCCTTGGTGTGCAATAGAGACTGTTGTCTTCGAGGCAAATACTCGTCCAGTCACGACACCTCCTCTTGACAGGGGTACTCACTCTGCCTGAGCCCACAGGTTGTCTTCAAATGACCAAAATCCCTGATGATCAAGCCAATGCCTGACATGCTGAGCGTAAACAATTTGCGACTGGTACGTCTGCTGTCATGACAGCATCACATACAGTCGCAGCCCGACGCTTCCTGGATTTCCTAGACATCAAGATTGGTAGGTGACTGCTGCACTTCAATTATTCAAACGGAATAATCTTCAACTTGATTGGGAAAAACAGAGAAATGGAGCTGTCAAGAGACATTTAAAGAAGCAGATGCTCAGTCCTCGAACCTGTCCATCTCTGGATGCCGCATCTAAAAGGGCCACTTCTCGTCGGCAGCACTCCAAGGCAGCATCAGCAGCATTCAGGCTGGCAGCAGCAGATTGTACAGCAGCCGCGCCCTTGTCGCCAAATTGACTAAATGCGCCCGCACCCTGTCCATCCTGTTGAAAAGGTGGCATGTGGGTCGATGCACATGCACAAAGCAGTCAAGATGATACAGCAGGAGCCTGATGATTACACTTCGTTACATCTTGTAGTAAGCATCAGAGTTGGGGAAGCCATAGACTGCCAGCAGATGTTAACAATGCCCTATGCCTTGCATCTTGCACCAAGCTCCATCCACATGTCGATTTGTGAAAGCGTCAGTTTTGCACATCCACTATTTCCACTACCTCGGCAACCATAATATTGATTGATGATGGAAATCGTTGCAGACTGCGCACCCAGATCACACCCAAAGCTCATTCTGCTGAGAGTATGCCTGACATATCTTCGCCTACTAATCATGCTGTGTAGTTGGCAGGGCGTGACGATGGATTCTGCTGGCAAGTCTCTCGACTAGGATGCACGAGACTGCAACCCGTTGCTCAAAGAGATAGATAGCCCATGAATGGGCAGCAAGGAGGCAGCAGTTGTCCGTAGGGTCACCTGTAGCGCTGCAGCAACGTGCTGTGCCTCGACGGTGCTTCGACTCCCAGAAGCGACTGCCGCGCTTCTCGCAGGTGGTAGCAGGGCCAACGATTTGGCTGCCAAGCCCAACGAGTCTTTGGTGCTTTGCATTGAACGAGGTACGGGGTGAGGACATGCTACAGAAGAGCCGAGGGGTTGTGTGTTGACGTTGGTGCCATTGTTACTGAATCTCTGATCCTGTGACGGGTGATGTTGATGTCGATGTCGATTGTGGTCACTACGATGGGCACCAGACATGCTCAGTGGTTGCTTCAAGCCGAGCTGGCACCCAGGTTGCTCATGGCTTGCTTGGCTGCTTTGTGATGACGGCAAAGTCGTGACGTGTGCTCCCCGGCGGCTAGTTGGCTGCAGATGTTGTAGTTGCTGCTGCTGCTGCTGCTGCTGCTGCTGCTGCTGCTGCTGCCGATGTTCTTGTGCATACTCTTGTCGGCAGTCGGGATTGTCAAGTGAGAGCTTCTGCCTGGGATGCTGTTCCTGCTGTTGGCTAAGAATGTCAGGTGCTCGAGGCAGCATGTCGCCGTTTTTGCGCTGTGCAGCTTGCTCCATATGCCAACGTCGATGTACATGGTGTGGCTGCTGCTGCGACTGGTGGCCCTTTGCGCTTGAGATGCTGAGAGGTTTGATAAGCGAGGGCTTAGCATTTTGGGCTGGCTGAGAGGGTGATGAAGGAAGAGGGGGCGTGATTTGTGGTTTACGCGGAACAGGTGAAGGCTCTCTCACTTCATGAGGGGAAGGGGGAGGGGGTGGGGGTAGCAGCAATTCGTCAGAATTTGCACGAATGTTGCCCGATCGATGAAGGTGGTTGCATTGCACCATAGTATTGAGTAGTACTGCCCCTTGTACATTGTCTGGAAGCATTCCGGCTTCAGACTGGCTTGAACAGTGTTGCTTGGATATTTGGTCTTCTAGACGGCTATCACGGGGCCTGCCCTGGACAGGGTTCTCCACTGAAGCTATGTGTCTGCGAAAGCTATCTTTCCCACTTGTGCTATCTAGAGGCCGTAGATGCGCAGGATGTTGCACTCCAGCCTGAGCTAAGAAACCACGCGTTGCATTCTGCATGTGCTGTGCCTGCTGTGCGGGTGCAACTCTGTTTCCAATGGCAGGAGGATGCTCCGAGTAGCCGCTGCCACCATTCTGATGAGTGTGCTTCCTCCCATGCTTGCTGGGACAGGTGCTGCGAAGGCAATGCATGGCAATGGGTCAAGAAATATGTTTTAGAAGGACTACAGGAGAGACAAAGAGAGAGAGACAGCAGGAAAAGCAGTGAGAAGGCAGCAGGGGTTGCCAAAACCAACCGCCATATCCGCAAAGACATCTATGGCCACGTAACACAGCTGAGCAGCAACAGCCATGCAGAGCAGCGTCGTTTGCAGGCAAGCATTCACTGCATGCTAATCCCGCAACATTTATCTGGCTTTCAAAATTTCTTTTTTTCTATGTCCATGTTAGCACAAGACACATACCCTGACAGATGACCACTTTGCTTGCATACGTTGCAGGTAAGCTGAGCATCTTCTTGGCGCAGGCGTGGCGACTGCTGACGCGGATGCTCTTGTGGTGCCAAGACTACAGCAGTGCCAAGACGAGAAGGTCGAGCTCCGCTGTCATGGCGCAAGCGCTCTAGGGCAACCTGGCAAAGCTGCCACAACAACTCAATTCAGGACGACCATCATCATTACCCGTTCCGTGTGCTAAAGAAGCTGAGAAGCCATGATTACTACAACTGCACTCGCAAATGCTGGTCTCCGCCCGTTGCGCCCATCAACTCAGCCCCACCTACTTCAGGAATTGCCGAAACAAAAGAAAGCACAGGTAATTGACATGCAGTGTCATGGGAGGCCGATCTCGAAAAGATGGTGATCCGATGCTTCTTGTTGCTGCAAGACTTGTGCAAGATTCCAACAATGCAAGATTCCAGTCCTTTCAGAACGCAATCTGAATTCAAATGGCTGTAGGTAGAAGGACCACCTGAGCCGATGACTGCTGCAATTGATGATTTGGCCCACTTGCGGCATTGTATCGCCGACCATTTTGCAGCGACCCTTGACGGGATGAATTATTTCTGTACTTACTGGCCCATTCTTGCCGAAGCTGGCTGTTGCTGTCTCCACTACGTTTAGCATGACGACCACAATCATGCCGACTGCTGCTCCTGCTGCTCTTACTCCTCCTACGTCTGCTATGTCTGCTACTGCTGCTGTTGCTACTGCTGCGACGGCTGCTACTTCTGCTGCTGCTTCGTCTTCTGCTTCGGTGGCTGCTGCTTCTGCTGCTGCTTCGTCTTCTGCTTCGGCGGCTGCTGCTGCTGTTGCTGCTGCTACTGCTGCTGCTACTGCTGCTGCTACTGCCTCTGTTACTGCTGCTGTTGCTGCTGCTGCTACTGCTACTGCTGCTACTGCTGCTGCTGCTGCTGCTGCTCCTCCTGCTGCTTCGGCGATGATGTCGGTGGTAGCGATGATGTCGGTCATCGCTTCGTTGCCTGACAAAGGAATTCACCAGTATCAGCACAGCAACAACGACAGGCTTGTACTACAAGTGCAAATTGCCGATGGATATCACACGTGCACAGACCCAACAATGAGACCATACACCAATAGGCCCGGGAACAGCGACCGTAAATCCACTATAATTTACTGTTGTCCTGTGATGACTTACTCTCAAGGTAATGCTTTCAATATCGGGACATCTACTGTATATATACATCTTGCCTGAGGTTTCAAACATCTATTGAATAGAGTGTTCACAGAGTCACTACCAGTTCTTTTATGAGTAACCAAACGCGACAATTCGTTTCTCTGGATGATTTGCCACACAGTGCGCAATGTCACCTGCTGTAATGTCAAGGCACATGTCAACGTGGCCAGAGTTATGCATTGACACACTCGCTCCCGTGCTTGATATGGCATGCTCTGGTGAAATGTCACTGCGGAAATTGCTGCTGCTGCTGTAGCCCGTGGCCAGGCATGCTGAATGCTGGGCAGATGAAGGACAGAGTATACCTTCTCCCACGAGACCTGCTCCTCGGTCTGCTCTTCGACCTGCTGCTCTGACGAGGTGAGCGAATGACGCGCCCACTGTGCTCGCTGCTGCGCCGTGGAGCCCGGTCATCACCGGAGGCATTGCGTTTGGGGATGTCATAGTGTCGAGAAGCTTGCGGCGGGTGGTGATCTAGGGCGGGCCTCTTCTCTTCTCTGTGTCGGCTGTCTCCCTCGCGGGCGCTCGAGCGATGCCCTTGCCAGCGCCTGTCTGCCTTTTGACTGGAAGATTTTGTGTCGCGGCTGCGGCTTGTATGAGAGCTGCTGCGGCTGTCACTACGCATGTGCCTCTTCTGGCTGCTGTCGATGGGCATCAGCAGTGGCTTAGCAGCGCTTTGCTAGAAATTCGTCACGGTCCTGTCGTCTCGACGCATCTCAGGGCAAGAATGTGACGTATTGTGCGCACTCAACAACTTGAGCTTGGTGTAGCATCCCCATCTTACCACACAATGCTGCAGCCTCCTCGGGAAGCAACCTTCCAGAAGTTTTCTGCCTGCAAGATTACAATTTTCCAAATATGAGTACCATCATGAGTGCAAGCATGAGTGTTCCCAGAGCTAAACATATTTCACGAGAAGATCCTTGCCAGCTTTCTGTGCCGCTGATATTAGATGCTGAATGCTGAATGCTGAATGCTGAATGCATGTGCACCCACAGCAGTCGGTAGCTCATTCATTGATGCAACACGCACTGGCAAGTGATGATATATGCAATGCGACAGAATGCAGACGAGGAATTATCGGCATACTTATGCGATGTCGGGGAATTTGAGGCCGCACGAGGCAAATGAATTAAGTCGAGGTGCAACTTGGGCGGTTAGGAATGCATATAACGGATGCGGCGCTCGTAATCTTGCGAAGGCTTCGTTCCTTTGGCAATTATGCTTAGGTTTTGGACCAGGTACCTTGCAGCGACTTACATTCCTCTGCAAGCCTATAGAGGTGACAACAGAGCCTCCGGGTCTGCTCGAGGATTCTTGCGAAAAATTGGTTGTGCATCCAGTTCAACGTGAAAGTCGAAAATATAATTTGCAATCATCAGGAATGATTGATGGGCATTCTCTAACGTCTAAAGTAGTGGACTTGGCTATGTACACTTGGGTGGCAGCAACCCTTACACCATGCTTGTAAATCTCGCGCGGATATCAGCGATGAGCTTTTCCACACAAGAAGCTGCTTTCAATCTAGTCCTGAGGCACGATTTCTGCGGTTACCGTTAATCTGATTCAATACCAACAGAGGTGATTACGTGCCCGTAGCATGAACAGGCTGTCATTGCTTCTACCAGTACTGTCGCAGCTTGCAACTACTTTGTCACTAAATATGACTCATATCTTGGATGGAAGGTCTTGAGAGGCCTCTCATATAGGATGGCCTCTAGCGCCTCGTCATGCGAGTGTATGTTTAGCCTGATCTAGGATTCTGTGTCATGAGCAATTTCCCTTAGAGACCGGCCCTTGGCGCGTCGTACGATCGTTTCTTTCGGGAACATACTATGTAGGTATAATATGTATATAGGATACTAGTCACTCAAGTGCTCAGAATTCATAAAGTCAGGGCCAAGTGTCCAGCTGCTGCTGTAAGGCAAGATCCTCACCTGCTGCTGTAAGGCAAGATATCTAGATCCTCATCTGCTACTAGTTAGTAACACAATGTCGTTCTACATATTGAGGACCAACACTCTGACGAAGAGATGTGTAATAGAGGTAGGTAAGTGTATTTGGGGTGTATTTGACGATGTTATTGACCCAAATACCGGACCTCCCCCGAGGGCCTTTATGCTCAAATACATGTAGGAATACCTCGAAAATTGGCTCCATTGATGTGTACGACAGCATCCGACGTCAGACGCATGCACAGACACGTGGCTAGACATCATCCACGAAGCGAGAACATCTGTCCATCAAGCAGATTCATGTGCAAGCGGCATCTTCTCGACGCAAGCGCACTGCGCAGTGACCTTTTCGCGAAGAAAGCGCGACCGAGTGATTACAGTTGTCATGAACTAACAAAGCACCTATACATTTTGGATCGCTGTCTATCAAAGTATGCGTTTCAGCTCTTGCGGCAACGTAGGCTTTGTGGGGCGAGAAGTTTGGCTTGCGCTGAATTACTCATGTCGTACATATACGGGGAGTGACATTGCTTTGCCCACATTTTAAATGAATATTTGTTAGTTGACATTATAATCTATTGTTTGGAACGTATGTTGCGCGATAATGCATAACGCCTGTTTGGCATAGACATGACGTCAGCAATCGACTCCATTAGTGGCTCTCACACG
>JAULKR010203652.1:0-14404 GCA_032356305.1 Prasiola linearis | reverse complement strand
CGGGCGTGAGGTTGTGGCCGGGGATGGCGAAGTAGGTGAGCGCCTGGGGCGTGCTGAAGGCGGCGCCGAGCACGAGCGGGGCGTCGAGCGCCGTCCAGCGCGTCAGCCGCGCGCGGGCGCTGCCCTGGCACCAGGGCAGCGGCGTGACGGGAGAGGCCGAGGCGCTGAGCGTGGCGTGCTCCAGCGCGTTCGTGCGGCTCACGATCAGGTTCTCGCCCTTGCCCATCAGATCAGCACCTCGATCAAGCTCCCGTTCGCCAGCGCCGAGCGGCGCAGGCGCACCACTTCGCCGGTGCCCGTGAGGTCCGCGTCGTCGATCGACACCACGTCTCCCACTTGCAGCATGTCCGCCAGCCCCCGCACCTCCAGCGTGTAGCGCATCCGCTCGTTCGCGTACCGCGCGGCCAGCGCGTCGAGGAGGGCGAGCGCGTCGGCCTCCTCGGCGAGGTAGGTGCGCTCCTCGCTCACCTCGTCCAGCGTGCCGGTGTCCGCCCCCGTCTCGCGCTCCACCCGCACGTCCGCCCCGTACACCACCGCCACGCGCTTCGTGGCCGCTATGGGCTCCTGCGCCTGCACGGTGCCCTCCACGATGCTCTCGGCGCCGATCGTGAGCGAGGCGGGTGCGTCCGTGTCGGCGCGACAGATCAGCACGCCCCCCTCGGGCGAGGCACGGCGGAAGGCGCCGATGGAGCGGGCGAGGGTGTCGAGCACGGCGCTCATCGTGTCCGCCTCCGCCAGCGTGTACGTCACCGCGCGCTCCAGCTGCTCGGGGTGCACGTTGAGGAAGCCCAGGGCGGCGGCACCGGGGAATTGCGCGAGCACCCAGGCCAGCGCCTCCCTCACCGTCTCGCTGCGCGTCGTCTCCTCCTCCACCACCCGCCGCTCATAGCGCGCCTCGCTGCCCCGGAGGTTGAAGCGGTAGCGCCGCGCGCCCTCCGCCCGGCACTGCTCGATCGTCGGCGTGGCGAGGGTGGCGAAGCGGGCGAGCGGCCACGCCGTGTCCCCGTACAGCAGCCGCGCCGCGTACCCACGCCAGAGCAGGCGCGCCGGGTCGCGCTCCTCCTCCTCGACGAGCACCAGGTCGACGTCCCCGAGGTCGATGCGCCCCCCGGCGCTCGCCTCGATCGTCGGCTCCCCGATCAGGCAATCGTCGAACGCCTGACCGTAGTCCGACAGATACGGCGCGGAGCCGACGGTGAGCACCCCGCCGTCGTATTCGAGCGCGACGAGCAGCGCCCGATACGGCTCGCGCGCCTCGTCCAGCAGCCAATCAACGTAAGTGTCCGTGCGCTGCACGGGGGCGGGGCCGGAGGCGAGGGCGGCGGCGCCGCGTGCCGCCTCGCCCTCGCTCACCGGCGCCGCCCCGCTCGGCGCCAGCAGCAGGCGCGAGAGCGCGAGCGCGCTGGAGATCGACACCACGCGCAGGGTGTGCCGCCCGGCGCCGAGCGTGACGGTGGTGCTCGCCCCCCCGCGCGTCCAGTGCTGCCCGGTGCCGCCCACGCGCAGGCGTCCGAGGTCGGCCGGACCCGTGACGCCCTGGCGCCCGTCGACGTCCACCCACGCCCAGGCGTCCGCTCCGCGCGCGTCCGCGCGTAGCCACAGCTCGAACGCCCCGCCGCCCACCACCTCGACGGTGAACTCCAGCGTCGCGGCGGCGGCGCGGTTCCATGTGTGCGCCGTCGCCCGCAACGCAACATGCGCCCCATCCTCCACCTCCTCCCACGTCGCCAGTCCCCCCGCGTAGCGCTCGGCGGCCACCGCGTCGGCGTACAGCGCCCCCGTCGGGCCTTCCTGGGCGAAGATCGTCACGCGGCGATGCGCCGGTCGATGCGCTCGTTACTGCGCTCCACGCGATCGAGGAGGCGGCGCTGCTCGGCGGCCTCGGCGGCGATGCGGGAGAGCGTGCGGTTCTGCTCGCGCTGCTCGCGCAGCGCCCGCTCCATCTCCGCGCGTATCTCCCGCAGCTCCACCACGCTCTGCCCCTCGGCCCCCACCGCCACGGGCACCACGGGCGGGGGTTGGAGGAGCGGGGATTGTGGGGCGATGCCCGTGCCGTAGACGCCGAGCTGGCGCAGGGGCTCGGCCACGGACGCCTTCATCACCGCCTCCCCCTGGTGCAGCGTGGCGAGCATGCCGTCATGCGACACGTGGTCGACGCCGGTGGAGAACGAGTGCGTGGGCTTCTTCCGGTTCTGCACGCTGATCTCGCTGGTGTATCCGCCGCCGTAGCGTTCGATATGCTCGCGCGCCGCGCTCTCATGCCGCTGCGCGGCCACCCGATCGGAGTGCGCCTGTACGGCGATCTGTCCGATGGTACGCGCCGCCCCGTCGATCTGCCGCGCCGCCCGATCTCCGGCGGAGCCGATGTTGCCGAACGCGCCGACGAGCGTGTCGGCGATGCGCCCGAGCGCGTCGGCACTGTTGCCAATGTCCTCGGCCATGTCCTTCACCGAGCCCGAGCCGTCCGCCGAGCTGTCGCCGAGCAGCCGCGCGGCACTGTCCGCGTCCATCACCATCGCGTCGAACGCCTCGCGCAGCTCCGGCGGCAAGTCCTCACGCACGATGCCCGCCTCGGCGAGCACCGCGTCGAAGGCAGCGTTGACCGCCGCCACCAGGTCGTCCCCCGACGTCTCGGCGTTCGAGAGCACGGTGCCGAGCGCAACGTCCAGCGTTTGCACCAGCGAGTCCGAGGAGAGGTCGGCGTTCTGAATGACGGTGGTGAGCGCCGAGTCCAGCGTCTCGACGAGCGCCGAGCCCTGCAAGTCGGAGTCATCGAGGATGGTGCGGAAGGTGTTGTGCAGCAGCCCCACCAGCTCCTCGCCCGACACCTCCGTGTTCCCGAGCGCGGCGGTGAGCGCGTCGTCGAGCGAGGCGACGAGCGACGCGCCCGACTCCTGGGTGTTCTCCACCGCCTCACCATAGGCGCTCTGCAACGCGGCCACCAGATCGGCGCCGGAGACGTCGGCGTTCTCCAGCACCTCGCCGAGCGCCCCGTCGAGCGAGGCCACCAGGTCCTCGCCCTTCACGTCGGCGCTCGCGAGCACCGCGTCGAACGCGCTGTCGAGGTTGGCCACGAGGTCAGTGCCGGCGAGCCCGGAGTTGCCGACGATCTCCTCGAACGTCGCGTCGAGCAACGTGACGAGGCTGCGGCCCTTGGCGTCGCTGTTCTCCAGCACGTCAGAGAGCGCGGTGTCGAGCAGGGACACGAGGTCCGCGCCGGCAACGTCCGCCGCCTCGGCCACGTTGCCGAAGGAGGTTTCAAGCACACTCTGCGCGCGCAGCGCCTCCTCGCTCATCGCGGCGAAGGTGTCGTGCACGTAGCCCGGCATGGGTTCGAGCCCGCCGACGAGGCTCGCCGGCAGCTCCTCGAGGATCGCGCGCGCGCCCTCGCCCGAGTCCTTCACGGCGGCGAAGGCGGGGGCGGTGTCGGTGAGCAGCGTGTAGAGCGCGCGCCCGCTCTCGGTCGACAGATCGAGCCCGCCGCGTAGGTCGCGGAACTGCTGGAGGTTCGTCGGCATCGCGATCCCGAGCGAGTCGAGTTCGCCGCGGAGCCCGAGCACGGCCTGCGCGCTATTGGCGAGCGCGATCTGCTGCTGCTCCTCCGCGCTGTACACGGCATTGTAGTAAGCCGCGTTCGCGCTCTGGAACGCGTCGAGCCCGCCTGCCATCTCGATCAGCGCGTTCGCCACGCTCGTCGCGCCCGTCGCGGCGGGGTCGAACTGCCCGACCGCCATCCGCGTGGCCTCCGTCACCGCCTCCAGCGCCACGCGCTGCGCCTCGGCCGCCTGCCGCTGCGCCTCCGCCGCCTCCTCCGACGCGTCCTCCAGCACCACCACGGAGCCGGCCAGCTGCATCACTTGCGCCGCCGCATCGCTCGCCGGGTGCATCGCTTGCCACAGCGCGTGCAGCTCCTCGCGGGTGTTCACGATCCCGTCCGCCCCGCCGTACATCTCCCGCGTCGTGGCGTTGAGCCCGTCGTTGAACGCCTCGACGCTCGTGCGCGCGGCATCAAGCTCGTACGCGGCGCGGTCGGCCGCCGGCACCACGTTGTCGAGGAAGAACGTCAACGTCTCCACCGCCGGCCCCATGCCGCCGAGCTTCTCGATCAGCACGCCGGAGAACAGCACCGCGTCGTCGAACGAGTCGCCGAGGTTCGCCCCCGCCTCCTGCATCATCGGCACGAACTCGGTGGCGATGGTGGCGAACTCGGCGAACGCCGCGCCCATGCGCTCCACTTGCTCCTCGGACAGATCGGCGGCGCGCGTGAGCACGGTGTCGAGGCTGAACCCGACGAGCCCCATCTTGTCGAGCACCATCCGCTGCAGCTCGGGCGACAGCTCCTCCAGCGCCATGGCATACGCGCGGCCGGTGAAGTGCGTGACGCCATCGGCCAGGTTCTCCGCGCTCACCCCGAAGTCGATGTCGGCGATGGCGTCGGCGAACACGCCCGTCACGCGCTGGTCGAACCCGTCGGTGATGTCGATGCCGAGCGCGGTGAGCTGCCCGCCGATCGACACGCGCACGGCCTCCAGTGACTTCTCCACCTCCGGCACCACCTCGCGCAGCACGCGCAGGCTCTCGGCGAGCGACTGGTCGTTGCCGCTCAGCCACCCGCTCACCATCTGCAACCCGCCGACGGCGAGCATAGCGGGCCCGACGAGGCTGCCGATGGTGCTGGCGAGGGAGCCGAGCCCGCCGACGGCGCCCCCGACAGCGCCCGCGCCGCCCGCCACGCCCTCCGCCCCGCCCTTGCCCCCGCCGCCGCCGTTCATGCCGAGCAGGCCGCCGAGCATGGAGCTGGCGTCCCCGGCGTCCTTCATCCCGACGCTTATCATGATCTGCTCGGCGGCGAAGTCGGCGATGAGCCGCTTCAACCACGAGCGGGCGAAGTCCCCGATGTTCTCCAGCGCGTCGCTGAAACTGTCCGCGCTCTGTAGCGCGCTCGACAGCCCCGACTCGATCTCCCGCGACGCCTTCTCCGCCATGCTCTCGATCGTGGCGAACGCCACGGCGGCGCTCTCCACCACGCCCTCCTCCGGCACCTCGATCTTCCCGAGCTCATCGGTGGCCCCACTGGCCACCGCCCCCGCGCTCTGCGCCACGCCGGCGGCGGAGGCGGCGAGGGCGTCGGCGAGCACATCGCCGAGGTCAGTGCCCGCCTCCGCCATCGCCGGGCTCTCGCGCTGCACCAGCTCCACCGGCTCGTGCGCCAGCGTCTCGGCCGCCTCTCCGATCCACGGCAGCGAGGCGAGGAGCCCGTCGGCAATGGAGCGCCCGTGCCCCTCGCCCTGGTCGGTGAGCGCGGCGCGGATGCGCGGCCCGGCGTACTCCCCGGCAATCGGGATCGACTCAATGAGCGACACCACCGACTCCACCACCCACTGCGCGCCGCTGCCGATCGAGTCGATGATGTTCTCGATGATCCCGCGCCCGAAGTCGGCGGCGGCCTGGATCGCCAGGCGTCCGCCCTCCATGATCTTCTCCACCACCGAGCCGAGGAATCCGCCGATGTAGTCGAACGTCGCGGGGAAGGCGTCGCCGAGGGCGGTCCACGCGCTGTTGAACAGCTCGACGACGGTACCCACCACGTTCAGCAGCGGCCCCCCGGCGGCGACGATGCGCGAGCCAAGCTCGGCGAACCACGTGGAGAGCGCGCCGCCGGCGAACGCCAGGCGCTCGGTGAAGCCCGTGGCGAGCGTGGTGCCGAGGTTGCCGAGGTAGGTGCCGAGCGCGGTTCCGAGGCTCGACACGCGCTGGCCGAGCGCGGTTCCGAGGTTGTCGAGGCCGACCACCAGCGACTCGGTGAGGTCGGCGAGCAGCTGCCGCGCGCTCTCGCGGTTCTTCTGCGCCCCCTGCGCCCACATCAGCGCCAGCTCGTCGAGCACCTGCCCGAAGCTCAGCCCCTCCCAGCGCACCTTGAACGTGTCGATGTCCTCGTTCAGATCGCCCAGCGCGTCGGCAACGAACGTCAGGGCGGGCACCATGTTGCGGACGATGCCGGTGCCGAGCCCGAGGAATGCAGCCTCCGCCCCGGCGGTGATCCGATCCCACTGAAAGCCGGGCGACTCGGCGAGCTTGTCGAGCGCGAGCTGTGTTTCGCCCGCCTTCGAGCCCATCGCTTCGAGGATGTCGGCGAAGTCCCCGCTGCTCTTGCCCGCGAGCGCGAGCACGGGCAGCAGCGCCTCGGTGCCGCTGAACAGAACGGCGAGCTTGTCGGTGCTGCCCCCGCTCTTTTCCGCCACGTCTTCGAGGAACCCGGCGAGCCCCTTCGATTGGACGGCGGCGACGTCGAACGCGAGCCCGAGGTCATCGGCCATCTCCGCCGCCTCCACCGTGGGCTTGATGACGGCGGAGAGCACGGCTTTCAGCCCGTTCATCGCCTCGCTCGTGCCCACGCCCCCCTTCGTCAGCGCGGCGGTGGCCGACAGTATCTCCTCGAAGCTCGCCCCGGCGGCGGCGGCGATGGAGGCGACGTTGCCGATGTTGCCGGCAAGCTCCCCGATGGTGGTCTTGCCCGCCTTCATCGCCACGAACATCGCGTCGGAAACATCGGCGGCGGTGCCCGCCTCCTCCCCGAACGCGTTCATCACGCTCGTCAGGCCGTCGACGGATGTTTGCACGTCGGTCACGCCACCGACGGCGAGCTTGTTCGCCGCCGTCATCGTCTCCATTGCCGCCCCCGCCGTGCTCGCCCCGGCGCTGATGGCGCTGTAGAAGCCTTGCACCTGGGAGACGGAGGATTGCCCGTACTCGGCGGCCAGCCCCCGCGCGGCATCGGCCAGCCCCCCCATGTCGAACGTGGAGGTGTCGACCAGCGTGGAGACCTCGGCGAGCGCACCGGCGAACTCCGACGCCGATCCGGTGGCGGCGGCGAAGCTGATGCCGCCGATGACGGCGGGGATGGCGCCGAGCCCGAGCGTGAGCGCACCGAGCGCGCCGCCGGCCGCACCGATGCCGCCCGCCCCCTCGCGCATCCCCTGCCCCAGCCGCTCGCCGGAGCGGTGCCCGTCGCGCTCCAGCTCCCCGTTCTGGCGCCGCAGCTCTTCGAGGCGCTGAATGGCGCGCTCCAGATCCCCGGTGTCGACCGCCCATCCGAGGTCGATAATGTCGTCGCTCACCGCGCGCCCTCCCTGCCCGTCAGTTGCCCCGCGCCTCGGCCTCGGCGTGGCGGATGAGCGCTCTGGCGCGCGCCATGTCGATCGTGAAGCGCGTGGCCCCGTCCTGCATCGGGCACGGCGCGTCGGGCGTGTTGGCCACGCGCGCGAACGCCCCGCTCATCACCCGTAGCGCCTCGACCTCCCAGGGCTCGGGCTCGACCCCGCTCAGCTCGGCCCAGGCCAGAATCTCGCGGTGCGACAACGGCGCGCAGCCGCCCCCGCCGAGGCGTTCGATGTAGCCCAGCTCGGCGAGGAAGGTGGTGAGGTGCGCGCCCTCCCACGGCACGCGCGGCGCGCGCAGCCCGTACAGCTCGCCATTCGCCCGGCGGCTGTCCTTGGGCGTTTGCGCAAGCCACGCGAGGGCGGCACTGTGGAGGGCCAGGGCGGCGATCAGGCCGCCTTCTTCTTCGGCACCGTCGCGCGCGAGGCGCGCTTGCCCGTCGGCGCCGCCTTCTCCGGTGGGCCCGCCTGCTCGGCCACCGCGAGGAAGTTTCCCGCCTTCATCACGAACGCCACGGCCTGCGCGCGCAGGGTGTCGACCTTGTAGAAGAAATCGCCCACGTTCTCCGCGCTCATCTCCAGCCACTCCCCCTTGCTGTACAGCTCCCCGCCGGTGACGAGGCGCGCGAGCGCGGCGGAGTCCTCCACGCGCTCCTCCTCCATCTCCTCGTCCGTCATCTCCGCATCCGGCTTCGCCTCCTTCGCCCGGGCGGTGAGCGAGGCGCGCACGCGGCGGAACTCGTTACTGCCCGGCCCCATCAGCATCAGGTACATCTCCTTTTCGTCCACCGTCACCGGCTCGCCGGTGTTGAAGTCGCGGAAGACCATGCGCGCGCCCGCTACGGAGCGCTCGCGGATGGAGTAGTCGAGGATGTCGGTCATGACGTCGGGTGCTCTCTCTCTCTCGGTGGGTAGGGGTGTGCGTGTGGAAGGTGTGTGCGTGCCCTGCACGGGGGTTGCACCCCTGCAAGGGGCGGTGCACTACCCGTGCAGGGGTGCACCGCCCGTGCCGCTCATCAAGCCTGGTCGAAGATGATTGCCGCCTGGGGCAACAGCTGCACGTTCGCCTCGATGATGTCGTCCTGCCCGCCGCCGCCGATGTAGTCGAACATCGACACCTGCGCCTGGACGTAGATGACGCCGAGGCTGCCGGGCAGCGTGAGCTTGAAGCTCCCGACGTCCACGCGGCTCTCCTCCAGCCCGCGCAGGATCGCGTGCAGCGCGTCGCCGTTGCGCACGGAGACGGGGAAGTCCATGGGCTTGTACTTCGAGCTCGCCTTCACGTCGGTATTCGTCTCGCTGTCGACGAGGTTGTCCGAGACGGTGTTCCACATCCGGCCCACGCTCGGGATGGAGCGCAGCGTGGCGGCGTCGGCGCCGACGAAGGTGAGCGCGGTGAAGCCCGTGACGTCGTTCGTCGCGGGCGTGTCGGCAATGGCTTCGAGCGTCGTGCCGGCGTAGGTGTTGATGTTCGCCATGGGTAGAGGGTCCTCTAGGTGATGGCTTCTAGGCGCAGACGCGCCGGGAGGGCGTGCCAGCCTGGGGAGGGCACGGCGGCACTGATGGAGAGGGGGGAGGTGATGCGGTAGGCGTAGTGCGCGCCGAGGAAACGGTGGTCCTCGGGAAAGTGCTCGCGCAGCGCGTCGAGGACGGCGAGCGCGCGGTCCATGCCCGTCCCCGCGCGCACGTGCAGCACGAGGGAGAGGAGCCAGACGTAGCGCGCCGCCCCGCCGCTCTCGCAATGCAGCCGCTCGGGCGTCACCGGCATCGTGTTCACCTTGATGAACAGCGCGGCGTCACGCGGCGCGAGTTCGCCGTCGCCGATGTTCTCGAACACGAGCGCGAGGTCGGCGCCGTCGGGCGCGCGGCCGGCGGCGAAGGCGTGCAGCTCGCTCGCCACCGCCTCGTGCAGCTCACCCTCCACGCTTGGCCTCCTGGATCGCCCAGGCGTTCACCTGACCCATTTCGGCGAGCGTGATGTGCACCATCCCCTGCGGCGCCTGGGGGCTGTGCGCCCCGTACTCGATGCGCCGCGCGTAGGGTTGGCCATTGGTGAAGAAGAAGCGATCGCCGGGCTCCATCCGCGCGATCACGAGCACGTTGCGCGGGTCGCGCCGCACCTGCTCGTTGCCGCGCAGGTTGACGTTGCGTGTCTCGGGCGCGCCGAGGCTGGCGGTCCACGAGGCGCGTAGCGAGCCGGTGTCGACGGGCGTGCGGCGCACGATGCGCGCGCACAGCTCCGCGGCGAACTCGCGCGAGTAGCGCTGCACGCGCCCCTTGAGCGCGGCCACCACCACGTCACCGGAGCCGATCACTAGCGGCGCGCCTGCACGTAGTAGCCGATGGCGGTGACGCCCGGTTTGATGGGCGTGACGCCCACGATGTCCACGCGCACCTCGGCGCGCCCCTCCTCCTGGTCATCGGGGTCGGCCACCGTCATCTGCGTGCTCGGGGCGAACCGCCCGTCGATGAGGTAAACCCGTGTGGTCTGCGCGTGCAGCTCCCCCACCGTCTCGCGCACGTCGCCGTAGCCGAGGGGGATGGCAATGGCGTTGACGGTGTGGCGCACCACCTCCCCCTCCCCCACCGCCCAGGGGCGCGCGGGGTCCACCGCCGGGGGGGCCACGAACACGATGGCGCGCCCGTGCTTCGCCGTCGCCCGTCCCATCGCCTTCGCGCTGCCCGCGTGTACGCTCACGCGCGCTCCAGGCGTCGGGGGGCGAGGTAGGGGCGCAGGCGCGCGAGAACGGCGGGGAGGTCGGAGAGGGAGACGCGAGCGCGTTGCCCGGCGCGCACCGCGTACTCGGTATCCACCACCGACGCCTTCTCGCGCCGCACCGCCGGCTCCACGCGCGCGCTCGGGTCCGCGTCCTCGGCGATGTGCCGCGCGAGGTAGAAGAGGGCGTGGAGAACGGGCTGCGGCACGGAGTCGTCCGGGACGTCGTGGTGATCGCGGTCGGTGATGCCGGAGCGAGGGAAGGCGAGCGCCTGGCGGTGGTGCACCTTCCACCCGCGCCAGTCGCGCTCCTCCAGCGCGTCCATCGCGCGCAGCAGCAGCGGCTCCCACGCCTGCGGGGTGTCGAGTCCGTCGAGGGCGATGCCGCGCGCTGTCCAGAAAGCGAGCGCCTGGGCGCCGGACGCGTAACTCTCCGCGTCCGCCTTTCCCGTGCCATCCTCGATGAGGAGTGCCATGGTGCTCAGGGCTCGAACGGAAGAATCTGAAACTCAGCGTCCGCGCGCTCGGCGCAATACGCCTCGGCCTGCGCGCGGGAGAGATCGGCGCGCGAGGCGCGCTTGCGCGGGGTGCCGTTGCGCTGGAGACGGTGGACGGACCAGCGCCCGCCGTCCGCCTCCACCGCCTCCACCACCGGCTCCAGCTCCAGCGGCGGCTCCGACGCCTGCGCCCGCTCGGGCTCCGGCGCCGCCTCCACCACCGGCTCCAGCTCCAGGACAGGCGCCTCGCCGCCGCCCACGGCGCACGCCTCGGCAGGCGTCCAGCCGTGCGCGGCGTAGGCCGCCACCATCGCCGGGTGCACGTCGGCCGCCTTGCCGTTGCGCACCATGCAGAGCAGCTGCGTCGCCACGCTCGTCGGTATCAGCCGCGGATGAGCGCCACGTGCTCGGGCTTGATGACCTTCGAGCCCCACACACAGCTGATTTCGTACTGCACTTGACGGTACTGGCGGTAAACGGCCAGCTCGAAGGACAGCCCGGAGAACGGGTCGGTGACGATCTGCCGATCGTCGGCCATGTCCCCGCCCTCGGGCAGCTCCGGCGTGCGCGAGGCCATGTGAATGGCGTGACGCGAGAACGCGACGTTCGCGGTGTAGCTTTCGCCCACCGTCACGGCGGTGTTGTCGGCGGCGCCCTGGCGCAGGCCGGGGGCGGCGATCGTCACGCTACCGCCGGCGAGGGCGGAGGCGACAACGTAGCGCGTGGGATCGCCGTCGAGCGTGATGGTGTCGCCCGCCTTGATCTCGCCCGAGCCGGTGTCGAGGTCGAGCACGGTGTCGCCCTCGCTCGCCGCGCCGTTGAGCAGGTAGCCCGAGCCGTCGCCGGCACTGTGCGCGAGCCCCGCGTAGGCGCCGCTCTCGTGGATGCGGAAGCCGTGCAGGTCGAGCAGCGCGCCGGTGCGCAGCGTGTCATCGGTGCCCGCCTCGTTCGCCTTCGTCAGCTGGTGCAGCGTGCGAAGGTTCGCGGCGGCGGCGGAGTCGAGGACGATGCGCATGTCGTCGCGCGGGGCGCCGTTGTCGGAGAGCACCTTGAGCGCGTCGGCGGTGGCGCGGATGTCGGTGGCGAACGGGGTGGTGCCGGCGGTGCCGACGGCGCGGGAGGCGCCGAAGCGACGGGCGGCGAGCGAGGCTTCCATCTCGTTGGCGAGCTTGCGGAAGCCCTGCGCGAAGCGTCCGGCGCGCCAGTTCGTCACGCCCGGCCCGTGGTTGAGTCCCGTCGACTCCTCACCCGTCAGCCGTACCGGCACGCGTCGGGCGTAGTCGAGCACCACCGGGACGTTCCCCGTGGTGTTGTCGCCGTCGTCGGGCGGCGTGACGCCGGGGGTGATGTCGGTGGCGTTCTCGGTGTCGTACACCGGCACGCGCACAGTTTGGCCGACAGCGGCGCGCTCGATCGAGTTGTCGCTGCTGGCGGCCATGACGAAGCCCACCTGCTCGCGCGAAACGACGTCGAGGGCTTCGTAGATGTCGGGAATCAGATCGGTAAGGGTGTTCGACACGCCGTTGCTCTCCTCTGGTGCAGGGCGTTGAAAGGGACGCGGAAGCGACGAGCGCTCGCGCGGGTTTCAGTTCGCCGGCACGGCCGGGGCACGACGGGGCGGATCGAGCGCAGGGTGGAACGCCTGCGAGGTGAGCGCGGCACGGCCGGCTCCGGGGTACGACGCTCAAGTGGCGAGACGACGGGGCCGCATCGCCCCTCCCCCTACCCCCTCTCACCAGCACGGCCGGAGCCGAGGGGGAGGGGGAAGGGGCGACGCGAGCACCGACGAGCGCACCGACTCCCTTGCCCCACCGGACAAGAGCGACCTTCCACACGGGAGGGTGTCGGCCGTGTGCGGTGCGGCCTTGAGAGAGTGCAGCACGGCGCGTGCCGCTCACCCCCCTGCGGTGCGCCCCCGTGCCGGGGTGCGGCTCAGAGCACGAGCGTGAGCGTGCCGAACACGATGGCGAGCAGGGCGGCGAAGAAGCCGAGCTGATCGTCGCCGTCGGCGATGCACGCGCCGAGCAGGGCGCAGGCGGTGGCGAAGAAGAGGAAGGCGAGGGAGGTTGCCCCGCTCACGCGCCCGCGCGATCGTTGGTGATGGAGAGCTTGCCGGCGCGCATCTCCCGAGCCGCCGCCGCCTTGCCCTGTACGTCCATGCGGTCGAACTCCGCGCGCGTCACCGTGCGCCCCTCCCCCGCACCGCTCCCCCCCTCGCTCCCGCGCGCACCGCCACCGGCGGGGGCGTCGAACAACCGGGGCTTCGCCTCGCGCAGCTGCACCAGCCAGTCGAGCGGCGTTGCCGCCCCTTGGTCGGTGGCGACGATGCCGCCCTTGTCATCGAACACGCGGTACTCCTTCGCGCTCTCGTCGTAGCGCACCGCCTGGCGCCCCATCATCAGCGCCACCTCGCGCATCTCCGCCGGCATCTGCCGCGTCGGGTGCTCCGCGTTGTACTTGTCGATGGCGCTGGTGAGGGTGTGATCGAGGCGCACGCGCTCAAGCTCCGCGCTCTGCTCTGCAAGCCGTCGCTCGGCCTCCGCCGTCTTGCCCTTCATCGCCTCCAGCGTCGCGGTAAGCTCCGGGGATTTCTCCGCCGCCTGCTTCATCGCTTCGTATTCGTCGGGGTCGACGTCGATTGCCTTCGCCGCGCGCTCCTCCGCCGCGCGTCGCTTGGCGTCCAGCGCGTCCATCTTGCTCTTGAACTCCTCGGCCTTCACCTCCACGCGCCGCTCGACCACACCGGCGACGTGCGCGGTGATGGCGCGCGTGACGTTCTCGGCCTCGTCGAGCAGTTTGGCCGCGCCCTGCTGCTCGTCGGTGAGTCCTTCGATCTCTGAGAGTTTCATGCCTGTGGTGGGTCTCCGTCGCTGGGTTTCCTGGGTCAGTCGGGCAGCTGGTCAAGGCGCAGGGGCTCCCCCGTCACCTCGTCCACCAGCTGTTTCAAGTCGGTGATCTTCCCCTCCTCCCACCGCGCCGCACGGGCGGGGCCGAGGTAGCGGCGGCGCTCCTCGCGCGACATGCGGGCGAAGAACGCCTCGATGTCGTCGCGGGTGCGCCCGATCTTCCCGTCGCGCTCGGCGACGGGGATGTCCTTCACGGAGCGCTCGTCCTCGACGAACGGGCGCTCCATGGGCGTGTCCGGCACGTGCGGCACCAGCTCGCACCGGCAGTTGGGGTGGAGCTGCGGATGCGGGGCGGCGCCCAGCTCGTAGGGGCTCTCCACCTCCGCCGCGTAGCAGCGCGGGCACGTGCGGAAGTCGAGCGTGGCCACGAAGTCCACCTCAATCACCTTCGCCTTCTCGTACACCGCCACGCGCGCGTTCGTCGCCACGCCGTTCACCGCCCGGTCCACCTCCGGGCGCACCACTTTCTCATCGCGCCAGCGCAGCAGCCCATCGGCCCCACGCTCCGCCGCCGTGCCGTGCAGGCGCCGCACCAGCGTCTCGGGGTCCACCCGCGCCCCCTCCGTCAGCTCGGCCACCAGCCGCGTGCGGTACCGGGCGTAAGCGAGGGCGAGCGCCTGCTCGGTCGTCACCCCTCCCACCGGCTGCGCGGCCACACCGCGCGCGCTCGGCGCCGGTGTGGCCAGCGCGGCGGCGGTGCCCGCCACCTCCCGCTCCGCCACGCCTTGCACCCCGGCGCCCACGCGCTCGATGAGCGCCTGCTGCTGCTCGCCGAGGATCGCTTGCAGCGTGCGCAGCATCTCGCCCGCCTCCGGCGTGCTCATGCGCTGGCGGGCGAAGGCGGCGAGGGTGCGCGGCGTGGCCTCGGCGACGAAGCGGGCGAGCGCGGCGCTCAGCTGCGCATCTCCCGGCGCCAGCGCCTCGCTCACCTCCCCGCGCAGTGCCGTGACGTAGCGTTGCAAGTACAGGCGGCGGCGCAGGAGGCGGTCGATGTCCGGCGGCTCGTCAGCCATGGGCGCCGCAGAGCAGGGCGCCGAGCGCGTAGATGTCTTCCTCGTGCAACCGCAGCGTGGCGGTATGGTCGGGGCCGATGGCGATGCTCACCTCCCGAATCGTGGCGGCGTACTC
>JAULKR010203541.1:0-11881 GCA_032356305.1 Prasiola linearis | reverse complement strand
GGGGGGGGGGGGGGGGGGGGGGGGGGGGGTGCAACAACTCTAGGCGCCCACAACGTTCAACAAAAATCTGCTAAGTACTAGTGCACCAATTGACTTCCCCAAATGAATCAAATTCAAACGGAACAGATATTTGTCAGCAGATACGGGAGTCCAGACTTCAATTGCGATCCCTTTGTGGTCGTTTGCAATGATTTCTCTCGTCTTTCATCACTCATTGTGCTTCGTTCAAAATCAAAAGGAGCCCCTTCGAAAGTGCCCGAACGACTCAAAGGACGGCTAGAAGACTGCAGATGAAACGTGTACACGCCGGATGAAAGAGCCACAGGAAATACGCGCTCTTCACAACCAGAAGAGGCACACATATGGGCATCAAAACATATGGGCATCAAAACATATGGGCAGTCATTCCGTCGAAACATAAGGACCACAGCTCGGCCCTACCATCTCATACTATGTGATACTCGGCCCTATCACCTCAAACTGTCTAATACTGCGTGTCAGTAATCTAATATTGTTCCGAATCCTACTGCATCAGGGTAGCACTCCGCAGATCGGTCCGTCTTCAGCAGACCACAGGCGTCACACCGTACGGCAGAGAAATACGCAACAGCTGGCGAATATTTTGCAACGTGGAGCACAAAGGAAGGGACAAAGAGTATGTGAGCAACGCGTAGTGAGAGAAAAGAGAACACGTTGCAATGTGGAGAACAAAGGCAGGGACAAAGAATATGAGAGCAACGCACAGTGAGAGAAAAGACATGAAAGGAAGAGGCACATACGTCACAATTTGGAAAAATGGTAAGCGAAACTTCAGCCAACGAGATTCAGTGAATGCATTTACATCTACGTACATGCTCTATACTTGACACATGGGGCAGCCATGGAGAAGGTGCGATGCATTGATCGATGAGTGGAATGGCACCTGATTGTACATGAAGAGGCCATAGTATAAATCAAAGGAGTCGTGTGCCGTGTTGTCCACCAAGTGTTGAAGGGACTCGTAACCACGTGTGTCGATGTCCGTTGCCTGTCACGACAAACCCCCACACAGCTTTGCAACGGTCGTCGTCAGGATGGCACAGACCGCCAAGCTGGTTGCTCAGGTCCGGCTGTTCTCTCCTCGCCACGATGACGACACGTGTCCTTCGTGCACAGCTTCTCGCACTGTGCGGACCATGCTGCACCCGAAAGAGAGCTATTGCTCCCGAGTCTCTCTTCTTGACCATGTCACAACGGACAGTGGTTTTCGGGCCTTGACGAAATTCGCTAAGGTGTACATTCGACGTTCGGTTCATTCGTGGTGAGTTTTTGCCTCAAGGATCTAATGGGCACAGAAAACATCACAAGCACCAGAACAACCACATCCAAGAGAATTAAACAAAGGGCTTGACGGAGCAAGCACAATTTTACTATGAGCCCTTTCGGGTGGTCCTACAGCTGCCCCAACAGCCGCGAGGACTGACCACCCTGGAGAGGTGACACATGTGTCAGGACAGTGTTGAATGCTTTGAAGTGCTGTGTCACGAGAGGGTTCGTTCCAAATGAGTGGCGGCCAAGCATCGCTGATGCCTCACAGAAGCTGCGCAGCCTTTGGGCCTGGGAGCGGTGACTGTGCAGGGGCGCAAATGAGTGCTGGATCTAAAGGTAAGCTGCCAGTACAGGTTAGAAACCTGTCTCTTGACCACTGAGCCGTGGATCGGCTCGAATATCGATCGTGAGTGCTGCGGAAGGGGCGCGAGCATCACTCAAGACATGAACTTCGAGTCCCCAGCAGCAATGCAGTCAGCCGACGACACCGACATAATTAGTCAGACAGTCGATCAGCCAGCCAGTACGAAGCAGAGGAAAGGCAGCGGGACAGGGGTACCTCCAAGTCCATGGCACCCAAGACGCGTCCAATCGTGTGTGTCACAAATTGGGTGCGGGAGGCCAAGGCGTCGTGTTTGCCACAGGTCATCTCCTTCATGTTGCAGCCCTGGTCCGAGAAGAACTGCGAGAACCCCGCAACGTCGCGATTTCGACGGTCGCATCTCGAAGGTCGGAGTGCGACTGATTGCATGCATGTTCGACGGGACACATGCCTCGCTGAAGCTTATTCACTTGAGGGTGTAGGGAAAGGATGAGCAGCGGGCATGACGCTCATCATGGGTTCTGAACTAGTTACCCATCTTTCGTGCGTATTGCTCTCGATACAACGGCAGCACATTCCTATCGGCTTCCGTTGTAAGTCGTAACGTATTTGGAGGGGCGAGTGCCGTTGATTGCAATAACACCTCGACTCTTCATGCAAGCACCGCTCCAAACATTTGTGAACAAGGACATATTTAGAGTGTCGAGTCCGTGCAAGAATACTCTCGAATCCCGGAGGTTGCACAGGAGAGCGGGGGGGGGGGGGGGGGGGGGCACTTGGAGGAGGGTGTGAAGGCGCTGTTGGCAACGGTCGTTGGTGCCAATGCGCACTTTCTCAAACATGAAGTTCAAGCCGGACCAGCTGCCTTTGCCGCTGTCGGGGCCGAACATGGGATGCGTGCAGAGGATGTCGAACTGCACAGCGAAACGCAATGACAAATCGAATGACACATCCCGCTTGCCGCTCTTCAGTCGTCAGCTGTGCAGCCGCAGGGGGCTGGTATGCAATGATAGATGGAGTGCTGCCGATGTCAAAGTGCACAGCGACATAATCAACTACTCCTGGGTTTCAACCCTTCCAACCGATGCAATCCGGAGTCCAGCTGACAAGCGACAGCTGTCGGATGGCAATATTCAACAGGAATCTCATAGGTTTCTGGTCTTGAAGCTCGAGGGTTTCACAAATATGCACCGAGGCACGACAGTCTAGTCCCTCATAACAGCTACTGCGCAACAGCTGTTGTGCTTTATAGAATATACAAAACATTGAAGTGCACAGCATGAAGAATTGTACAGCATTACGACACTCCAATTACAAATTCCTGTGCCGATCAAAGGCTGTCGCATTCTGGTACATAATATACACTGGAATGCACAGGATGTTGCATAACAGGGCATGGCAGGGCAACCATGCAACACATTTGATGAGATTTGGGTTCTTTTCCCAAGACTTATGGCAGATTACAGCTGCCAAGCAACAGTTGTTAGTGCCCGGTATTCGATGAGCTTCTCGAGCACCGCTTAACACGAAGCTTGTGGACCTTGTGACCTTGCATCAAAGGTCATGGCACAAATGACGACGACTGTACGACTTACGCCAAAAGTCGACCCATGACAAAGGCAGGCTGCGCGGCTGATGGGGGCTCCAACAAGTGTTTAGGTTTGGGAGACGAGCAGAAGGAGATGATTCAGCTGTGTCGATCAATCACATGGGACGAAAGGCAAATTAACAACATTTCTGCATCAGTGGTGCGCGGCTGTGTCATTCCTCTTATAGTGTCGTCAGGCCCAATGTCCATTGCCTAATGGCAATTGCTCATTGCCAATAGATGAAACGCCCCTTGGTCATTGCAGGCTTCTCCTTTGGTGCATCCCTGCTAGCTTACAGAGTGCCAGAGGCACATGACGTGACATGACGTGACGTGACATGACAGGACTCTCACACGGAAAGCAAGAAACCGTCCGTGTGATTGGAGCCCCTCCACCATGGAGGAAGGACGCTGAGTGGTGCGGTTGCGGACCTGTGGCGGCAACACGTGGAGCATGAGGCGACGGGGGAACTCCTTGACAGACAGGACATCCACGAAGAGCGTCGACCGACGGAGGCGCTGCAGCGGGAGGCCTCGGAGGACGGCCTCCATGGAGGTGATGGACGTCGCGAGGATGACCACATCAGGGTGGCTCTCGCAGAAGTCGTCAGGGTCCCGACTGAAGCTCACGCCGAGGGCCGCTGCCGCCGATGAGTAATCCGTGCGGGAGGTCGCCAACACCTGAGTGCCTCAGGCTGAGGGTTAGGGTTAGGGTTACTGATGTGCACGCCGAGGGGGCCGCTGCCACCGATGAGTCATCCGAGTGGGAGGTCGCTGCCACCTGTCTCCCTGGGTGTCCAGGCTGAGGCGTCGCTTGATCTGCATGCCTGGGTGCTGTTCATCCGCCCGAGTGCTGATTGTGGACCAACGTCAGCATAGTGCCTTTCGTATCTGCTTGTTACTTATCAGGTATCGACAAGCCATCAGGAAGCAGCATGCTCGGCCCGTAATGTGAATGGCCTCGACAGACCTTCTACAACGACGTACAATAGTGCTTCCAGCATGTGGCTGAAAACACTCATGTTGCTTCCTGACTTTCGCATATCATCGGCACTTCATCGTAGAGGAAGGTCTGTCAAGACCATTCATACTATGGGACCGTGATGCAGGATCGCGGTCAAGAGGTGATCCCGAACCTGGTGGCCAGCTTGGATGAGCCGCTCAGCAAGGAACTGTCCAAAGTTGCCGAAGCCGACAATGCCTATGGTCATTTGTTTGGCCTTCACCATGCGTGCTTGGGCTTTGGCCTCGAAGTCGAATGGCATCGCCGCGTCGAGAGCCGTCGTCTCGACTGCATCATCAAGGCATACGTTGCTGCGATACGAAAGCTTGCGACAAGCTGGCAAGCTGAATTTGGAGGGAGGTTTGTTGTTCAAGCGTGATGAGCATAGCATGATGAGCGTACTTACTCTGGCGCATTGATATACGGAAGTGGCGTGAACTGAGTACCTGACATCACTCGGCGGTTTCTTGGTGAACTGCAAGTCCGCCTCAGTGCCTGACCCCGGATAGCACTTCGCTTGCGAATATCACTGAGCTCTGAACTACCAAGTGACAGCTGTGGTGTCCAGTGGTTTGTTTTACATCGATGGTGCGAGTAAGCCAGCAAGCTGCCAGCAATCTGTATCATGCCTTGCTTGCCACAGGTTTTGCTGTACGCCCTGCCCTTTCTCCACAATCAAGCCTTTTAATTTCGCAGAACAATGTGTGCTTCCAGCAGGCAGCTCCGGGCGTCATTCGGCCCTCTGCGACATGTAAGTTTGATTCCCGTAATGAATCAACGATTCAAATTCAAACACACTCTATCACTGGTGGCGAGCATCATTCACCACGACGCATTGTCTTGTAGCCTACATACCCTCTGCTGGACTAGGGCGGGCAAATCACCAGCGGCGCGGCCAAACGTAGTCTTGCTTGTTCGACTGGTCTACGCAGGAACAGAACTGTTCAGTCTGTCATTTTTCATCTGAGATGTTCAGATAAAGTCATATTGCGATCTGGAAAATTGTCTGACCTAACGTTCATCGCATTACAAGACTAAACTAGGCCTTATTTCAGTCAAGGGTAGTCGTTGTCTATTAGGCAGTAGCATAGTTCTCACATACATGATATCTCAGGTCTTTAGCACTAATAAACTATATACAGGGAGAGCAGGTTACAGTCCCAGTGAGAATGAGATTTCAGGCCTCTTGGAACTGTTCTTCGCGATAGCCTTGGATGCACAATCATCAATTAGTCTACCACTCTAGTTTGTATGTTCCAAATTGGTGTGTCCCAAATATTTGTTAGCCACAAAGTTCATCGTCAATCTTTGTGGTAAAGAATAACGTATTCGCACTCTTCGATTGTATGAAATTGCATGAAGTCAGCCAGCTGCTCGGGAACAAGAAAGATTGTGCAGCAAAACTTACAATTTAAAAATTCTGCTAGAACCATATTGTGTTAGTAATTCTGTCAAATTGGCAGGTCTTCGACCATAATGCCTAGGGCAGGCTGAACCCACAGGATTCGAACAAATTAGAAGTAATGGCGTCATTGAACCACTTATCGACAACTAATTACGAACTACGACACACGCACAAAATCACTTCCTGCTGAAATCCGTAAGACCTGGCATATATGTCTGGCTTCTGCTGCTGGCTCTGCTGCTGGTAGCTCTGTGGCTGTGCACTGCTTTCGCTGCTTTCCACCACAACGTTGTCAACGATACACGCAACAGAGTGAAGCCTCGGTCAAATCGACACCACCTCACCCAGCGCAGCGTGCTCGATGTCACAACACCCTCTGACCTTGCATCAGACTGTCCAACTGGGGCAGACAAGGTAGCCTGCAACAAACTCCAATTGCTGTCGTTTTCACACTGAGACCGTTGCGTGACTGATCACCATCACCACCTGTCATGGTCCGACTGTGGTACCCTGAGCCTTACGAGAGTTGGCGCTCGTTCTACAGCAATTGATGCACAAACAGCACCTTGAGCTGCTCCAAGAAAGGATTCCTTTCAGGTTGGGCTGTTCATTAGCTCTCAACGACAATTCTGACTACGCGGCACACTATCAGCAGCAGCAGCAGCAGCATTTTAGTGCTCTGCACGGTGTTGAGCACACATGTGCCGGCTTAGCGGGAACTGGGATTTCCTTTGCAGCCTGCCTCGCATAACGGATTTGACAACGCTGGTTCAGGTGCCATCACGAGGGCTTGTGTCTGCTGCTGCTGCTGTTGGTGTGGTGGCGGCTGTGGCTGTGGCTGTTGCTGGGGCTGTGTCTGCAGCTGTGGCTGTGGCTGCGTCTGTAGCTATCTCAGCGGCTGACCCCATTGCTGTGTCTTCCGGGCCGGCCGCGGCTGTGCCATCAGCAGTGCCTTCAGCATCCTCCACCACCGCTGCTACTCCAGTTGCTGCACCTGTGGCAGCAGGTGGCGGTACCGCAGGAGGGAGGCCCGGATTAAGGAGGCCCGGATTAAGGCGGGTCGTCATCGCTTGCGCGACCAGTGCCGCCAGCTGGTTGCAGTCCTGGACGAGCCACGTGGCATCCACCTGAGCATCGCACGGCCATCAGGGGCGTCACCGGCGTGGTCTCGATGGTGCACACAGGAACTCATCCTCGGTCTGGTTAAAGCCATGTGACAACAAGAACGTGGTCATGAGCACGTGGCAAGGCCTCAATCGATTGCTGTCGACTGTTCCTTCTCGCCTGACAGCCACATGGAAACAGCGCTGCTTGGGCACTCGCCATTTCCTTACGGATGTGCCTGATACCTTGAGCTTTGCCTCTCCTCCTACCCCTCCCCCGTCCTTCTCTCATCGGTCAGGCATCGCCTCGACCTAGTACAGAGGGAGGGAGGGATGGAGGAAGGGAGGGAGGGAATGAGGGATGGAGGGAGGGAGGAAGGGAGGAATGGAGGGAGGGAGGAAGAGTGGGAGGGCGGAAGGGAGGGAGGGAGGGAGGTAGGTAGAAAAGAGAGTGAGGAGAGAGAAAGCTAAAGTGTGTCATATATACACTACCTGCTGTGGTAGGGGTCACAACAAGCTCCCAGTTGATCAAGGTTGCGTCAACAATGTCACCAATAACAATGCGGCACTTGTTATCTGCCGCAGGCTATAGACAGACAGGTATCCAGCCAGCGATTCTGTGCAAAGTGTGGGATAGGGTGCACGAGGCGCGGGTTTTGGGGACCGCTGCAAAGCGGATGGCGAATCAAGTAAGCCAAACGACCTACCTTGACCCAATAGTTACTACTTGAAGACAGCTGACGTCATATCAAGCCCAGAATCTTGTCTAGAATCTGTCATAAATTGTCGTTACGGTGATTGCCGTGAAGTATTGACCGAGGTTGTATCATCACGTCATCCTTTCCTCTGACGTCCTCTGATGAAAATGCAACATTGGCCTCTACTGATGCTACAAAGGTTCAGATGACGCTTCCTGCAAGAACCTTTGGCGCTGTAGATTTCGCCGGTTTCTTTTTGGCTACTTTCGCCATCTCACGTTCCTCTTCGGCCGCCAAGCGCTTAGCATCTGCGCGCTTAGCATCCGCCTCAGCTTTCTGTGCAGCTGCTTTGTCTTTATTGGCCTGTGCTTTCGTCTTTGAGCCTTCGCCAGCTGCCTGAATTTCGGGGAACAATTCACTCAGCTTCGGCTGCAGCTGATTTTGTGAATTGTCCGAGCGGCAAGCTCCGAAATACCGGAGTGATCGGACACTGGTACGACCAGCACCGGCCTCATAAAGGTGATGGTCTAGAAAGAGATTATTCCAAACAGCATCTACATTTCAATTCATCTTTCTCACAGCTCGTCACACATACGATATCGATGTGGTCCCCTTAACAGCAATTCTCAACAGCATATCGCAGTAGTTTGGAAAATTTGCCGTCTACACTGCACAGCGCTGCTTGAAACAATATCGATGCAATTAGCTGAGAAGAATGATTTCGTAGGTGAAGGCGTGCCTTCCAATCCGCATCCTCCTGTTCTTTTGCAGCCTTGTCGTTCTTGGCAGCACGTGCATCTCCTTCCTTGGCTTTCTTAGATGGTAACTTCTTTCCGCCCATTTAAACTCCGGGACGTTCCTACAAGATTGCTAGCAGACTGCACTGCATGGCCACATGACCAATCCCCGAACAATTTCAGTCGATGATGGTCATGCAGTGGTGCCCCTTGGAAAATTGCACTCTATCCTCGCGTGAAAGTGCTCGACGAAAGGGACAGCAAAGTGCTGAGAGCGCAGTAATTATCAGCTTTTGCTTTTGGTATCTTACAATGTTCTAACAAGGGGTTGGACCCTTTCATATGCTGACTTCGAAGAACTACACTACTGTAGGTGCCAGCCTGGCACTTCTAGCATGCTGCTAGCATGCAACCTTTCAAGAGCTTATCTTGAATTCTCCCAAATGGCAAATTCCTGGCTGATGCCGGACCACAAGCCTACATACTATATATTATGCCGATCGGCTTAAGAGAGTCAACCAACCACTGGTGTTCGTGACCATCAACTTGAGTTGATGACTTGAACTTGCAAATGCTGCGTATACATACTAGCTAATAGGTAGATTTGCTCACGCGTGCGCGTGAGTAAGAAATTGTACGAGTGCATTGATAAGTGACTCACATCGTACGTTCCTTCAAGAAGGCCTCGTGTGACATATGTACATGAAGGACAGCTCATGCGCAGATTAGCTTGCTGATTAGCTAATCTACAGGTCCTGACTGATTAGGTCCGGATATCCTGCAAATCTGAGACATAGTATACTATAGTATACAGATATGTCAAGCATCATCTTTTTGCAAAAGTACTTCAAAAAGTTACTACTAAGTAGTATTTACGAATTTATAAAGTAGAGTCAATTGATATTGCAAAGAGATAAAGTTACATATGTCAAGCATCGATGATATCGATATCAGTCATGTGCTCGTCATCAGCAATCAATCAGGCTCTATCGAGCATCTTAATAGCTCAACATCAAGCATCAACAGCATTCGATTGATGCAGTTCTAGAAGATCTTAAGGCCTTGCTGATCATGATCTGTATATAAATGCATGTTAATGTACACGTGCTTGATCAAGCTGCATGAGCTCACAAGCTCATCATGCACGCATGATAGATCACGAGCTTGCAACCAAATAGTTTAATCGATTAATCGTGCTGGTATCAGAACCGTCTAACCTTTGTGGTCTGCTAGACCCTGTAGGCCTAGCCCACCTCTTGGCATCAGCTAAGACTATAGTAGCTACTAGTGTACATTCACTGTGGTACCACTTGCAAGCTTGGGCACTTGCAAGCTTGGGCACTATTCTCATGAAAATACTGCAGTTGATCAGTAGTACCTGATCAGCCAAATTTCAGTAAGGTACTACCAAACTTGCTAATGCTTCCATCTCTGGAGCAGTTTCAAAGTATTTGCTGAATTCTGGCAGAGTTACTTCGAAAGGACATGTAATTTCACAGATATATATATATTATTAGTACCACTAACTGGGTGCACTGTGCACCTATAGGATAGGTGAACCCTAACCCTGCACAGTGCACATGTGATCCGTTACATAGGTGTCTCAGACAGGCTAGGCTAAACTATATTTACAGTAGCTAGTAGCCACTGATATTCATGAATAGGCTAGCTAGCCACTCAACGTTAACAGATATGGTGCTTAACTAAGCTTAATTAAGCTTCGAAACATGAAACTCTCTATTGCATACTACTTCTACTAGTATACCTGCATTCCATTATTCGAAATTAAAAGTGCTGATTATAACTGATTCTCATGACCTTCATGCTTGAAACGAAATGCTGCCATGCATGGCTATGCACATTGCATCCTGCAACTCCTCTTTCAACTTTCGCCAGCCTGCAGAATCGCCCATGGTGGAATTGACCCTACTGGCGCCCTGGCGTGTTGTCTATTGATGATAATCGCAGACAATTATATTGCGAGCCACCTCGTTGCGTATCATTCGTCTGGCAACATCGCGAGCCACAGCTGTACCGTCCGATAATCTCTCGTCGTACTACTAGTTGTTGCTAGAATTGAAAAGAATAATCTGCGCCCTGCGTATTTAACGTCGCGGCGGACAGTGTTGGCATTCACAAACCTTAATTTTGAAGGTCATACAAGTCCTACAATACACTCCTCTGCCACCCAATTCATTCTCCAATCGCAGCAGTCTAATCATGGCTGTCTCACGCGTCGTCCACCGCTTTGCGACGGTAAGCGATGTCGATAGCCGGTCATTCTATTAATATTTGATTAAACCCACGAGCCATTGATTCAATACTTATCATGCACCTTCTCAACTTGCCAGCAAAATCTGATAAAATGCACCGGTCACTGCTTTCCGCGTACATGCTCATGTGTATGTACTACGTGTAGCACATGTATGGCGCGCGTGAGATGTACACCATGGCCATGTGACATGTATGGCGAGGCGATTCCAGGCTTAGATATAGGCTCGAGTCTGAGCTCGAACATTTAGAGCTCTCAAGGCTCCGAGAGTCTCTTTGATGATGAGCATTCCTGATTGTACAAGGTATCTTGATTTTTGATCATGATTGATACGAAGCTACTAGTAGTAGTATACTTATAAGTGTGATAGTAACTACGTTTTTGCATGAAACGTTATATAACGTATAAAATTATATATATATATATATATACAGCTGTACTCAGTATAACAGGCTGTGAATATGCGTTCATGTGACTATAGAGCTCTAGAGGCGCCCAAAGTATGTGGAAGCTAGCTAATTCATGCAAGCGATGATCGCAATCTCCTATATATAGAGAGATCTAGATATACGATGTTTAATCACTAGCCTAGTCTCTGAGAGATGTGGTGCACCTATGTAGTGTAGCAACTACTAGTTGGTTTCAACTGAGTGAAGTGACGATATTTGATCATTTCAAAATGATGATTCAAAGCGCTGCTCGTGGTTCGGTGTACTTATCAGTACTTACTATAGTATATGCATCATGATCTACTTCCACTATGATTCTGACTCTGAGCTCGCGCTTGTTGTTATCTGAAGACGGGTTACATCGCTGTACAGCGGACGAGTCCTCTTATATTCACGGAGTTCCGGAAGCTTGCACTCGAGTAAGTAGACATGCACATTGTAGAATACAAACAGTCACTCAGCTGACTCGTCGGAAGTCATATATACGAGTATTTAACTTTGTAAACACGTATTGAATGTTACTCTGGCACAGTGCACTGACACAGTCTCATGGATGACCATATGGATGCATCTGAAATTATCTGAGTCTTTTACACTGGATCAAGGCACTGTTCGCTTTCTGCAGGTATGCATGGTTGCTGTGGTGTTTCTAAGCATCGTCGGGCAGTCCTCAGCCCGAGTTACTCAGGACTTCGATGCCGTGGCAATCACTGGCAGGGTGCGTTGCTTTAGTAAATTCACATGAAAATTTGCACGTTACAGAAAAGGAAAATTATTACTTACGTGTAAAGTATAGGTATGGCATCCTCAGCTGACCTGCAGGCTAAAGATGCAGGTAGGCTTCCGATTACACAAATTTCTACGTAGCTACTCTAGAACGTATACGTAGATCCACTATACAGAGATCCTTTATATAGGCCTGCGTGTGTGTGTGTGTGTGTGTGTGTGTGTGTGTGTGTGTGTGTGTGTGTGTGTGTGTGTGTGTGTGTGTGTGTG
>JAULKR010203430.1:0-14003 GCA_032356305.1 Prasiola linearis | reverse complement strand
TATCGTGGCCGAATAATCGGCTGATGGTGGCAAAAGATTGCATGGTTGGTATTTTAAGAAATACCCCTGCTCCCCGGGCCGCCGTACACCGGGGCCCGGGGGAGGAGTACTGAATTAATTGATGTGAATGTTGCCGGGGGCACCGTTCTGCGTACCGTCGGTTCCCTCCTTACCGGGGAATCCGCTTCCGCCCTGGCTGCCCGGACGTCCGTCGCTGCAGTGCTTGTGTCCCGTGGTACCGCCACTGCCCGGCTTACCTGCGGAACCCGGTCCGCCGGCGGCGCCGGCCTTGCCGGGGGTGGCGCTGTCCTTACCGGTTACCACCTGGCTGGCATTGGCGCTGGGCACGCGTACGAATATGTCATTTCCGTTGATGCCGTTACCGCCGTTGCCACCGTTGGAGCCCTTGCCACCGTTGCCACCGTTGGCGCCATTGGCCCCGTCGGTACATTCGCAGCCGGTGTTACAACCGTTGCCGCCGTCGCCGCCCTGCTGTCCGTTTCCGCCGTTTCCGCCGCGGCCGCCGTCGCCACCGTCACCGGAGCGGGTATAGACGGTCAGTTGGCCGGTCAGGGAGTCATTGATGGTGATGTTGGCCTGGAGGCTGGGCTTGCCGTCGTGACCGGGCCCGCCGTTGGTGAGGGCATCACCGCCGGTTTGGCCGGGGGTACCCATCTGCGGGGTAGTGGCACCCGTACAAATACCCGCGGTCGGCGTGCTTGCGTTGGTGCCCTTTGCCGCCTGGTTCGGGTAAGAGGTGCCATCGGTACCACTGGTTCCGTTAGCCCCCTTTACCCCCAGGATGTTGATCAGGTAGGGTGTTCCTCCGCTCAGGTTGCCTACGGTGACGCTATCCGCCGTAAAGCTGAGAATGGTGTTCTGGGTAGTGATGGAACCGGCATCCTTGAAGGTGACGCTGCGGTACACCATGGTGACCGGACTCGCGGAGGGGCCGTACACGTGAGGGGTGTCGATGACCAGGTCCTCTCCGGCCACCAACTGTACCTTAAGTGGGAAGAATTTGGTGGCACCGGCCCGGTCCGCCGGACTGAGGTCCTGCCCTCCGTAGAGGTGGGCGCTCAGGCGGGTAAGCAGGTGGGCCGGGTCGTTACCCGACAGAGCCGCGGCGTGATTGGCCTTCAGGCTTTTATGGTGCGCACTGGCACTCTGGGGGGTGACACTGCCCGCGAAGACTTTCTTATAGTCTTCCAGGGTATTGATGGTGACGGCACGCCGAACGGTGGCGCCCTTATCCACTTCGGAAGGGTGGACCCCCAGCAGGTGGAGGGTTTGCTCGAAGTTACTCGGAGCTTTTGACTTGGCAGTTGCCATAATTTATCTGTTTAAAAAGGATTGAATGATCAGTTGGGTGTCGAAGCCTTCGACGGGTTAGCGTGCTGTATTACCAGAGGCGAGTGTTTGGGCGTTGTTGAATGATTGGTTATGCTTCCTTGCGGGTTCCCGCATTGCTGTAGGACGTCAGGAAGACCGTAGGCTTGTACTTGTCCGCGTCCTTGAGGAACCCGACGGTTTTGATGCTTACCGTTACGGCCCCGAATACGGCGTCCAGGCCCAGGTCGAGTCCGTTGAAGTCTTTTTTCTGGATGGCGTCGGTGACTACGCTACCGGTTACCTTTCCCGCCGCCCCGCTTACCGCTCCCGTGATCAGCCGCCGGCCGAAGGAAGGGGTGGCACCCAGGGAAAGGGAGCCCTTTCCCAGCTGGTTGAAGCCGGTTCCGATAACGGCGGACAGGAAACCGGTGAGTGCGCTGATGCCGACTCCGCTACCCGCTGACTGGCCGGTAAATCCGTTGTCGATCGCCTTGTCCGCGGAGCCGGCAGCGGCCCCTCCCACGCCCCGGATACCGAAGTTGGTGGCCTTGGCTACCGCCCTGCGGCCCAGGCTGGCTTTGACCGTATCGGTCGCGATCAGCGAGGAGGTTTCGTCCACGGATTCTTCTCCACTCGATGCGACTACCCGGGCTGCCCGGGCACCGGCGTTGATGCCGGCCTCCGCGGCATCGCCCAGGGCGGCCGCTCCGGCGGACAAACCTCCGGAAACCGCGCCGATGGCCTGGGCCTCCCCAAAACCGACCCAGCTCGGCTTTTTGTGGGTGGCCGCCGCGCCGATGTCGTAAACCGCACCGCTGATGCCGGCCCCCAGAATGGGCGCCGTGAAGGGTTCCGCCACCCCCAGGGTAATTACGTCCGCGACAACGGCACCGACGATCTCAACCACGTCGATGAAGATCTGGCCGATCCAGGAGAACAAGTCTCCGAGGAAGGATTCTCCCGTCGGGTCGGTCAGGTCAAAGGGATCGTTGTTAACGTACACGTACGGGCTGGCCGTCTGGAGCTTCGGGTCGACGCCGTAAAAGCGTCCCAGCGACGGGTCGTAGAGGCGGGCCCGGTAATTGTAGAGTGCCGTCTCGGCGTCCCACTCCTGCCCCGTGAACCGGTAGGGCAGCAGATCGGGTTGACTACCGCTGACCAGGGCCGGCGCGCCGTACGCCTGGTAGCTGTAGGCACCGATAACGTTACCGCAGCTGTCCTGCAGTAAGCGGTTGGAACCCAGGTGGTCCTTCGTCACGAAGTAGTCCTCCCCCCGCTGCCGGAGCGCCACCAGCCCCTGGGGTCCGTAGACGTACTGGGTCGCAACGCCATCGGTAATTTCCACCAGGGGGAGTGCCTGATCTCCGTGTACGTAAAGCTTGGTCGAGGAGACCGTTCCTCCGGTCTCCCGCAGTTTGGCTACCCGCTTTCCGTGGTGATTGTAGGCAAACAGCAACCGTTCTCCCGAAGTACCGAGGTCGATTGCGGTAGTCAACCCACTGCCGGGTGCGTACTGAAAGGCGAGGGTACGGCCGGGAGTGGTGACTGTCTTGGCCCCCCCCTTTGCGTTATAGGTGGCCCGGTATCGTTCATCGGTACCCGTGGTAACGGTTGCGAGCTGGTTGCTTCCCGGGACGTAGTCGAAATTCCTGGTTTCCGCTCCGAGGGTCAGCTGCTGCACGTTACCGTTCGGGTCGTATGCCCCGACCGACAGGCTCCAGTCCTCGTGGCCGTCATAGTGGACGGACGTGAGCTGATCCATTCCGTCGAAGTCGATCCGGTAGTTGATGTCGCTATCATTTCCGGGGGCCCTGACCGTATCCCCGACGGTCTTTACCCGTCCGTCCGCGAACCGTTCGTTGACGGACTGACTGAAGGCCGCGGTTCCCCCGGTTCCGGCCATCGTTTTGATCCAGCCGGGTGGGTAGTAACCGTAATCCGTGACCAGTTGGCGGTCGTTACCGGAGAACTGGCTTAATTGCCCGGCGGCATCATGGGTAAAGGCACCGTACCGGAAAGGCGTATTCTCGACACCGATCCCCGTCAGCCGGTCGAGGCGGTCGTAGGTATAAATTATGGGCGCTGCGCTGCCCGCCTGGGTGGGGTAGGTGACCCGGGTGATCTTTCCGGTCAGGGAGCGGAGGTATCCCGTCACGGTATCCTCCAGGGTAACCGATCCCTGCCGCAGGGTCGTGGCCGTGCTGCTGAGTCCTGCCCGCTCATCGTAGGTGTAAGCTTCACTTACGGTTATGCCGGCTGCGGGATTTTCGGTTACGGCAGTATGCATCTTTCCGGTTCCCGCGGCCCCGTCACCATTGTTGAGGTAAGTAACCTCGTGCAGTACCTCCTGGAGGGCGTCCCCGCACGGCCATTCCGGATCGGTGGCGTGCCGCCGCAGGGTGACCGGGTCCCAGTTTCCGTTGTACCTGCCCCGCTCGATGACGCGGCCCAGTGCATCGTACCGGAAGTAAAGGAAGTAAGTATCCTGTTCGCCCAGGGCATCCCGGACGAAGCGTTTGTGGCCGTTCTGGTTGTTGATCGTATCGACCGTTCCGGCATCGGGATGATCCGTACGGACGACTTTTCCCAGCAGGTCGTAGTGGGTGGAGAATACGAATGCCTCCTTATCCGCACCGTTGGGCAGGAAAAAATTGGGTAAGCACTTACCCACGGTCTTGCCGTCCGTGGCGTAGGTAACCCGGGTACCGCTCACGACCGCATCCTGCTCCCGGAAGAGTACCTGATCCAGTTTATCGATCAGCTGGTAGGCCTGCTTACCCGTCTCGTCGGTACGGGTCTGGAGGTAATAATTCCCGGCGGGCAGGTTGTGCCGGGTCCCGTCGTTGGCACCGTAGGCGTACTTGACCGTGGGGCGGCTCGCGGGAAGTGAAGTCCCCGGATTGATGATCGCGTAGTCACTGCCCGGCAGACCGGATTCGATGACCCGGGCCAGCGGGGAGGCCTCGAGCAGGTTTCTGGAGTACGGGTAGCCACCGTCGTCGGATCCTCCCGACTGACCGTTGTAGTACGTCGCTACCTTTCCCTGCATGCTACCGCTTCCCGCGCTGTTTGCCCTGAAGGCAGCGGTGTCCACGAAGTCGGCGTCGTAGGTGAACAAAGGATAGCCCGTTCCCAGGCTACCGAAGCGGGCGGGGGCATTCTTGGTGGTGGCAATTTTGTTCCCGCGCTCATCGTACAGTACCTGCCCGATCACCGCGTTGTTTCCTTCCAGCGTGTGCTGTTGGCGTAACTTTTCCGTACCGTCCTCCAAGTGTAGTTCCAGGGCGGGGCGCAGGAAAAAGGCGAGTTGACGCAGGGCCAGTTTGTTCTTGCCGATCCGCAGAACCGGTGCTCCCGTGACGGGAGAAACGGGATTTTGGGTCAGTAGCAGTTCGTTGTCCACGTACAGCAGAACCGTCTCCGGGGTGTTGACCAGTAAAACACTGCCGGGGCTTCGGGCCGGTTGCCGGAGCGGGGACAAGGCTTGTCCGGCCAGTACCAGTTGCCAGTTCGTCGATGCCGGATCGTAGGTGAAGTGGCTGGTCGGGTTGATCTCGATCCTCACGGTATCCGTGAGGGCCAGTGGAGTACCCGACGTTGCGGAATCCAGGCCGAAGGAAATGGCGTAGTCCCCGGTAGCCGCGGGGTGCTCCAGGCTCAGCGCACCGGCTACGGTATCCGAATGGTGTACGAGGCCGCCACCGGTCGCCGACCAGTCAGCCGGCTCCACCGCTTTCCAGTTTTGCTGCCAGCCGGCCGCGTCGTAACCGGTCACGAACCGACCACCGGAAAGGGGCTTCAGACTCAGGCGGGCGTTGGGCGTTGTCGTGGAGAAGATCCCCGCTGCCTGCCGGGAAAAGTACGCCAGTTCGTAGTCCGTCGCGGTATCCTGAAAGGGACCGCTCCTACCGGTTTCCCGGTGAAAGACATCGTAGAAACGCCGGCTCAGTGAAGTACCCATGCCCACTTCCGCGGTCGTCAGCCGGTAAGTCGGGGCGTATACGTGGGCCGTGAACTGTGCCACGTCCGGCAGAAACCTTACCTGATCCAGGTATACGTCCGTAGCCCCCGCGTTCGTAGCACTCAGGTTGATCTCCACACTGCCGGGTTGCGCGCCGGAGGGCGGGTCGATCCGGACGGAGGCGTACTTCCAGTCTCCCAGCGTATCCGCAAACGGGATGCTTTGGTTAGCGTCGCTTACCGGGTTGCCGTCCTTGGTCATCGCAATTTGCCATCCCGTACCGGCGGTTGGCTGATATCCGCCAGCCGTGCGGTACCACCAGGCGAGTACGTAAGCCCGATCCGTCCTCTTCGGGGAGAAACTATTGGTAAGTTGTCCGCCCGCGGGGATACGGAGACTGGACTGTCCCGTATTGGCCTGGTCCGTCACGATCGCGGCGGGGGTGGTAATGTTCCATCCGGACGCCTCCTCGTAATCCTCAAAGCCGTAGTACGCCGCTTCCCCGGCGTGGGTATCCGCCCCCAGGAAGTTAGCGGAGGCGTACTGCCCGAAGCGATCGTAAACGATACTGTGGGGCCGGCCGCCGGCATCTTCCGTCACCAGGGGAGAGCCGAAACCGGCCCGCTGAGTGATCACGGACTTGCGTAGCCATCCCACCTGGGTGGGAAAGTCCGAAACGATATTACCGGACGCCCAGGCCGGGAAGTCGAAGTCGGAAGAGGAGGTACCCCCCATCCATTCGTAGATCTCGTAAGTAGCCGGGATGGAGCGGGGAGTCGCCCCACTACCGTCCGTCCCGTCAAAACCCCGCCAGGTAGTTGCTTTTGCCGATTGTACGACCACGGGCTGTCCTTCCAACTGAATGGTCCGCGTTTGTTGGGCCTCTCCGGCCAGGAGGTTGAAGTACCCGGTCGCGGGAAAGAACTCGTGAGCAAAGCGGACGTGACGTACCCGGGTCTCCTCCTTTCCTTCCGCGGTAAAGCGGGAACTGCTCTGGAGGTTTTTACACCCCGAGACCATGTCGTAGCCAAAGTTGATTTTCTGCTCCACCCCGTCCAGTTTCCCGGTAACGGACACTTTACGGGCAAAGCTGCCGTGCAGCGGGGTGGGGGAGGAAGTACCCGAAACGGGAAGTACGGAGGTGAATATCTCCCAGGCCGTAGCCTCGCACCGGATCAGCTTACCGCCGGCGTCGTAGTCCTCAATGCCTACCGGTAATCCGTCGAAACCCGTAGGTTCCGTAGGGTTGCCCACCGTCGGGCTTCCGCCGATCCCGTTGTAGTAAGTGTACACCCGCCAGCCGTACTTCTTGCTGGTGCCGTTTCCTTCCGTGGTTGTAGACCGGTAGTACTTTGCCGTCGAACCACCGGCGTCGATGGCGGCATCTGTTGGATCGAACGCGTAGTTGGTGGTGGTCGTATCGAAGCCGTCGTTGATCTCGACTTCGTACACCGAGCGTACCGAAATACTGTCTCCCATATTGCCCTGCAGGTAGCGGTGCAGGTTGATGGATGTCGCGGCCGAAAAATCTCCGGTCAGCGGAGCGTAGGTAACGAAAGAACGGCCGTTGGAGGGGATCTTGCCGTTTGTGCCAGAAGCCACCTTCCCCTGTCCGTCGATCACGGCAAAGAATGCCTCCGGCAGTAGCGGCCCCACGTTCACCACCCCATTCTCGATGAGGTACAACTGAGTACCCAGTGGGGTACTTCCGCTCTCGGTCAGAAAGGCGAAGTAATAGGGGGCCGTATTGATCAGGGAGGTGATGTTGGCCGTAGGGGGCAGCTGTAACTGGAGGGGGTTGGAAAGCGGCCGTACCCAGTCGTTGCTCGTTTCCCGGGAGAATATCTTGTCGTTAAAGGTGACGTAGTCCCTGCCTCCCGTCGGGTGATAGCGCGAGAGCCGGGAGTCGGGATTCGGGTAGTTGTTGACGTCGATGGCCCCCGCCGTCCAGGAGGTTATTTCCGTATTCGGGTCGAAGGCCTGTGCCTGGGACAGGATCAGGTTGGTGGTGTTCTCCGTTTTCAGGACGATGTCTTCTCCCTGGGTGAACCAGTACAGGTTCTGGTCATTTACCGAAGTCTTTACCGGCAGTGTGTTATCCAGCCACTCCAGACCGTTGAAACGAAGTAAGTTGGGGCCGCTTACGATCAGTCCGGTACTGCTCAGCTGGGCCACGTAGGGAATGACCTGCTTGCCGCCCCCCGTCAGCGGCTGCTGGCATTGCCTGGTGGTGACCGGCTGGAACTGATAACCGCTATCTCCCGTTGCGGACCAGGTGTAGATCGACAGTCCGTAATTCAGGGACGACTGCGTCCGCTCGGTGACGTAGGTCGCCACGAAGGCCCAGGGGGAGGGCGTCCAGTGAAAGTCCTTCGTCAGTTCGTCCTGGGGTACGTTGATTTCGGGGGCGGAGACGCTGTCTCCCCGCTGCCACTTGTCCAGTTCGTTCAGGTAGAACAGTTCCAGCGTGTTCTGTTTACCGGAGGGGCTCGACAGAATATCGTAATCCAGCGCCACTAAGGTATTGTTAGCCGCCGTCAGGTAAAATCTTCGCTTGCCGAAAGTGCCGGTTCCGGGATAGACCACGTCCCGTTTCCAGCTCTTTCCCAGGTCGTCCCAGGTATAGCGGGTCACCTCGTTGCGCGACAGGTCGTTGATCGCAAAGAAGTGATGGCCACCGGTCAGACTGACATCCGCCGCGGCGTTGCTCAGGGTAATGGTACCGGGAGTGTTCTCCAGCCACCCGCCGAGAATCGTCTTGTCCTGGTGGAAGGGCATGAGAAAGACATCCTGATCGTTCGCCGCGGCGTAGCTGATCACGAAGCTGTCCGCTGCGATCAGCACGTCCAGCGTATCCAGTTGGAGGTACGTATTGACGGAGTCCAGTTTCGGTGTCCACTTCACCCACCGGCCGATCCAGGTGTAGGCACTTATGTATAACCGCCCGCCGGTATCGTACCAGAGTACCACCGCGTAGTCCTCACCGAACCAGACCCGGGGCGTTTCCGTCCCGTTCGGGCTCCTGATCTCCAGGCTCCTGGCGCAGGATACGAGGTCCTGTTTGGCGTATTTGTAGCTGGTGACCGCCCCCTCCCGGTAGGTCCGGGTGGCGAGGGCCCCCGCATTGGTTTCCCCGGCCGGGTAGTAGGTGTAGGTTTCGGGGGGTAGTGACTGCCCGCCGGGCATCAACTTAGTGATGCCGGTCAGCGTGCGTTTAACGGTATTTCCGAAGAGGTCGGGGGGGCTTCCCCCGATAATGGAAGCAAACTGCGTCAGTTCGTAGCCGAAGCGCCACCGGAACAGGGGAGTGCCCTCCGGACTGGCCAGCCGCACTTCCTCCAGGTACTTCGTCTCGTAGCGGGTCTGGTAGGCATCCGGATTTTCGTCGGGAACCGCCTTGTTCGGGTCCGCGAATTCGCGGGGCTGTTGGGAGCCACTGCTGTCGTACACTTTATCCGCGTAATGAAAGGTGGCCGTACGGCCGAAGACCCCGGTGACCTTACTCAGGTAACTGGCCTTGGTGTAGGGCAGGCCACCCGCTCCCACGGGTTGCAGTGTCTGTTCGTAAGCGTAGGTGATTTCGTCGTTCCACCGGTTACGGACTGCCCGCAGGTCCCAGCTTTCGGGTTGCTGCTGCTGAACCCGCCGCCCGTTTTCGTCGTGGGTCAGGCTACTGGGGCCGCGCCAGTTGCCCCAGCGTACCTGCCACTGAATGGCGTTTCCGGCGGAGGTGCGGAAGCCGTCCGCGTCCGTTTCCAGACCTCCGCCGAATACCTTCGTCAGCCCTTCTTTCGTGGTAATGGCCCATTTCTCGAAGGCGGGGTAGTAGGCGACGCGGGAAAAGTCGAAACTGAGGGTTTCGTAGGCCAGTCCACCGTCGTAGACAGTGACCGCGTTCCCGAGGTGCTCGAGCCGCAGTTCCGTCTCGTTGACCGGGTCGTGCACCCGCCAGCCGTGCCCGGCGGAGGTAACCAAGATCGTCGCCGTGGCGGAGAGGGAAATGCCCTGGCCCAGCACCGCGTCGAGGAGACCGGGACTCAGGTGGGCGCTATCCAGATCTGGGATCAAATCCTCGGAGATCACCCCCCTCGTCCAGTCCTTGTCCACCCGGATCAGCGGATTTCCCCCTCCGTTACTGACGTAGGTGTACTGTTTCGTGCCGTCCGCGTTCGCTCCCGCGTAGGTGGCCTGAATGCGGTCGTGTGCCAGCATCCACCCCAGGCCCAGCACGCCCGTCGGAGCCTCCAGGTTGCGCCGGGCGGCTACCGGGTGGACGTTGCTCTGGTAGGCGGCACCCAACCGGAGGTCCAGGCCGTTTCGCCCGGTAAATTCCACCAGCGGAAAGGTGAAATTGACGTCGCCCCGGAACAGGTTGACGTTCTGCCGGACGGAGCCGTTCTGCTGCTGGTTGAACTGATTGTCCTGAATGGCAGGAACTTCCTGTACGCTGGAATAGGAGTTGGCGGGCATGACGGGGGGGATGGTCCGGAGGCGGACGGATGAACGAGAAGCGACCTAAAGCAGGGAAGTGGGTTAGCCGTTACAGTGATCGATGGTCTCCTGGAGACCGTCCCAGATCTGGGAACTGGATACGATGAACGGCTTTTTGGCAATCGTATACGTCACCGAATCGGTGGCGGGCGTGTAGTCGAAATCGAGGATCACCTCACCCACTACCGTCGGGGTAGTGGCCTGGCCCTTACTGGCCCCCTCGGGGGTGTACTTGGTTTCGTGCTCCTTTTCGCTGGTGACTTTGATGCATTCCCAGGTAGCATTGGTAACGCCGGTAAAATTTCGGGACTTAGACATGAAGCTGGTGTTGAACGGGTGAGAAATAGCGTTCTCTCTGCTGAAGAGTGCCTGACAAAATTATTCCCCCGCGACAGGAGTTGAAAGAGTAGATGTACCCGATCTGCGTTTAGGTATAAGTACTGACGAAAGTAGATTATGAGTACATGAAAATACCTTAACAATAGACACGCAAAATTTAATTAACCTGTTTTCCCTCAGTTCTATCGCGCTTCGCAACCCGAACAATAGGGCGGGGACCCCGCATCGAGTACGGACTTTTCTGCCGACGGCGCGCAGGTGCGAAATTTTCAGAAAGGAGCCAGGTAGCCACTGCTGATTTATCGGGTACATTCGCCGCATGAAGTCCCAATCCGAAATTCTGTCGAAACTAGGCATCGCTACGCTCAACCCGATGCAGCACGAGGCGAGAAAAGCCATCCTGCGGGGGGAGGAGGTCATCCTGTTGTCGCCCACGGGGACGGGGAAGACGCTGGCCTTCCTGCTGCCGATCCTGAACGACCTGAGCCCGAAGGAAGAACTGGTGCAGGCCCTGGTGCTGGTGCCGAGTCGGGAACTGGCCATCCAGATCGAACAGGTACTGCGGGACATGGGCAGTGGCCACCGCGTGTACTCGGTGTACGGGGGGCGGCCGGGATCCGGGGAGCGGCGGGAGTTGAAGGTCCCGCCGGCCATCCTGATCGGTACGCCCGGCCGGGTAGCGGATCACCTGCGGCGGGAAGCCTTCGACCCGAAGAAGATCAGGACCCTGGTACTGGACGAATTTGACAAGTCGCTGGAAACGGGCTTCGAGCAGGAAATGAAGCAGATCGTCCGGGACCTGCCCAACGTCCGGAAGAAAATCCTGACCTCGGCCACCAGCGCGGTGGAGGTCCCGGACTTTATGGGGCTGCGCGACCCCCTGATCATCAATTACCTGGGGACCCGCGGTAACCGGCTCACGCTGCTGGAGGCGGTATCGGAACAGAAGGATAAGCTGGACGTACTGGAAAAGGTCCTGGGCGTGACCGGTAGCGGCCGGGGCATCGTGTTCTGCAACGTGAAGGGAACGCTTCATTTCGTCGCGGACTTCCTGGACAGCCGGGGCATCGACCACGCCACCTTCATGGGGGGCCTGGAACAGACCGACCGGGAGCGGTCCCTGATCCGGTTCCGGAACGGGACCGACCGTATCCTGCTGGCGACCGATCTGGCCGCGCGGGGCATCGACGTGCCGGAACTGGACTTCATCGTACACTACCAACTGCCGCTCCACGAGGCGGAATTCACCCACCGGAACGGTCGTACGGCCCGCATGCACGCGAACGGCACGGCCTACGTACTCCGGTACGAAGGCTACCCGCTGCCGGAGTTCATCACCGGCGCGGAACGGATGGAACTTCCGGCGGAGCCCGGACCCGTGATGAATTCCAGCTGGACGACCCTGCACGTCTCCGGCGGCCGGAAGGACAAGATATCGAAGGGAGACCTGGCCGGTCTGTTCTTCAAGCAGGGTGGACTGAAAAAGGGGGAGCTGGGCGTCATCGAGCTGCTGGCGGACTGTGCCTACGTAGGCGTACCGAAGCGAAAAGCGGCGGCACTGGTCGGGACGCTGAACAACAGCAGGGTAAAAAAACGTAAGGTCCGGATCAGCGAACTGTAGGATTCGGATGAGGACGCGGGTACGCCCCCCGCCGGTTTTCGGATACCTGGCACCTGCGCGCCGTCGCCCCGTACAGTGCGGACCACGAAGCCCCCTACCCGAACACCCCCGGCAACCACAGCGACAGCCCCGGGAACAACGTCACCAGCGCCAGTACGATCAGGCTCACCAGCAGGAAGGGAAAGCCCGCCCGGCTGACCGCCCCGATCGATACCTTGCCGATGCCGGCGGCGACGAAGAGGCAGACGCCCAGGGGTGGGGTAGTGAGGCCGATCATCAGGTTGAGCAGGGCGATGACGGAGAAGTGGATGGGGTCCACGCCCACCGCCAGGGCCACCTTGAGCAGAATGGGAAAGAGGATGAGCAGGGCGGCGATGGTTTCCATGAAGGTGCCGACGAAGATGAGCAGCAGATTGATGAGTAACAGCACCACGTAGCGGTTCTCGGAGAATCCCAGGATTTGGGAGGAAACGATCCGCGGGAGCTGCTCGGTGATGAGCAGGTAGCCGAACAGGTTGGCGAAGCCGATCAGTACCATCAGGGAGGCCGAGGTCTTCATCGAGTCGAGGAAAACGACGACGGCCCGCTTCATTGTCAGCTTGCGGTAAACGAAAACACCGACGACGAGGGCGTAGAGCACCGCCACGATGGAGGCTTCCGTCGGGGTGAACAGCCCGCCGATGATGCCGTAGAGGATGATGACCGTCATCAGCAGCGCCCAGAAGGTATCGACGAAGCCCCGGCCGATCTGCCGAAGGCTGCTGCGGGCGTGTTTCGGATACTGCCGCTTGCGGGAAATGTAGTAAGTGTAGCCCAGCAGACTGAAGCCCAGCAGGAAGCCGGGAATGGCCCCGGCCAGGAACAGTTTGCCGACCGATAAGCCGGTCAGCGTAGCGGCGATGATCATCGAGACGCTCGGCGGGATAATGGGGCCGACGGTGGAGGAGGAAGCCGTTACCGCGCAGGCGAAGTCGGCATCGTAGCCCTCCTTTTTCATGGCCGGGATCATCACGGAACCGATGCTGGCGGTATCCGAAATGGCCGTTCCCGAGATGCCGGCAAACAGCATCGAGGCGGCAATGTTGGCCAGGGCCAGTCCGCCCCGGATGTGCCCGACCAGGTGGTTGCAAAAAGCGATGATCTTTTCCGTCAGCCCCCCGTGGTTCATCAGGTTGCCGGCCATGATGAAGCCGGGGATACTCAGGAGCACAAACACGTCGATCCCCGAGTACATCTTCATCGGGATGACGATCAGGGGGGTGCCGGCCACCAGCAGGTACACCAGGCACGACAGCCCCAGCGAAAAGGCGATCGGGAACCGCAGCAGGATACAAACGGCGAAGGTGAGGAGAAGAAGGGCGATCATGTTAGCGTATCTGAGGACCTCGGAGCGTCGGTAGGCGTAGCCTTGCGACCTCCGAGGGTCCGGCGGTGTCTGCCCAGGCGATCCACTGCGTACACTAACACCGAAAAGCCCAGTAGCACCATCCCCGCGAAGGGAATCGCCATCGGAAACCGCAGACTCGGCGAACGCTCCGCCGCGCCCATGACCGTAAACTGTACGGCAAAGAACGTGAAGAGGGCGAACAGTACCACCGTAAACAGGTCGATCAGGAAGGCCACCCGCCGCTGCCAGGGCGCGCTCATCCGTTGGTAGAAGAAGTCGAAATTAACGTACTCACCGCTGCGCAGGGCCAGACCGGCCGAGCAACCGATGGCGAGGATGAAGAAGACCCGGGCGGCCTCCTCGGTCCAGGACGGAGCCGTAGCCAGGAACAGCCGGGCGAATATCTGGAGCAGGATGGCCAGGACGAAGCCCCCGGTACTGAGCAGGGTGCCGTACTTCAGGAACTTCCCGACGAATTTGACGAACGATCTCATTGGATGGTGTCTTTCAGGGAAAGGTACACCTCCTGGAGGGTAGGGGAGAGGGTTTGGTAAACGGCGTTCCCGTGCTTCTGCTTGAAGGCGGCGCGGTCCACTTCGATGAACTCCATGCCGCTGGCTTCGAGGTCGGCGCGTACGCGGGCGTCATTTTCCAAAAACAGCCGGCGCTCGTAGGCCTGCATTTCCCGGGCGCAGTCGAGAAAAATGGTTTGCAGCTCAGTCGGCAGGGCCTGGAATTGCCGTTCCCCGATAACGGGGTAGGTCCAGCCGAAAACGTGGCTGGTCAGGTTAACGTAGTCCTGCACCTCGTACATGGCCGCCATCTTGGTGAGCGGCAGGGGGTTTTCCTGGGCGTTGATGACGCCCTGCTGG
>JAULKR010203319.1:0-16706 GCA_032356305.1 Prasiola linearis | reverse complement strand
TGTGTGTGTGTGTGTGTGCTGGTTTTGTTGACGTATTGATTCATCGACAACTTTATATTGAAAGAAATCGTTAGGTACTTCTCGCTAATTTCCTTCCCGGGTGTGGCGTCAGAGACCGTGCAGGATCAGGCAATTTCAACAGAATAGAGACAGACTTGCACATATCAACAATAGCTCGAAGCGGTCTTCCAGCAGGGAAACTTTCGACTGGGGCCTCTGTTGACCAATAGCGACTAAACATAGAGATATTGATTGGGTTTGAAATTCCATTACATCATTGGGAAGCGCAGGTGACTTACAGTTGTTATCAAATGATAGCAACTATTTTGTCAACTGGTCTCTGGATAAAATTGTCTTTTGCATCCTTGTGCATCAGCTGGAGCATTCCGGCAGCGAAAGGCCAAGCCACACTTTGACCTTCAAATCGATCGGATGTTGGAGTTACTATCGTCCCTCCCAATAAAACTTGATAGCATTCCGACAGCATGCCTCCTCGCAGCACACTGCCGTTGTGGCACCAAGGTTTCGAACACGCTGTCATACATCGTCACACTTCCCCAGACCGGCAAGGCCAACTCATGAGCCTATGACGTCATCAGTGATGCACCAACCGGATGAGATGAGGCACTCACTCATCCGTGAAGCGCCATCGTAAGACAGCGTCGACCCGAACTGCCCTGTTGCAGCCTGCCCTTGACTGTAGCTGTCCTCGCTCACTGGGTTCAAGGTGGGTGGTGAACTCGGATTGCTCTGCTCCATTCTACAGTCAACGGAATGCAGGATGAGTCAGCATTATATCCCAGGGTTCGCCTTCCTCCCTGTAGGAAATCCCAATTCAAAGGCCAGGGCTTATCGCAAAGCTAGTCTCGAGACAAACTTGTAAAAGTCATTGAAACTGAAAATATATCGCAACCATGAATCGTCACCTTCTTGCCAACGTCACATCGCATCAAGCATTGCCATGCAGCAGGCCTTTGTGCACTGTCAGCCCATTGACAGGAGGCTATGGCCCAGACCCCATGCTGAAGAGCGCAGGAGGTCACTGGGACATCTCAGCATGCCGGGTCACGGTCTGTCGTGCGGGAGACTGCACGGCTCCAGTGCACGGAGGACTGGCCGAAGTGGAGAGGACTCTGTGGTGGGGCAGCGGGTGTCGAGGCGCACCCTGATGACGAGGCGCCGAGGCTGTCTGTACCGAGCAGGCCCAAGGTGGCTGCGGTTGCTGACGACTGCAGCCGCGAGTCGTCATCGGTGTGCAGCTGACAGAGCGCACCAGCCAGCCACTTGGCAACTGTTGCTGCGGCTTCGCTTTCGGGCTGCACACCAAATCAACATCAGGTTCAAAAGCTCGGGGCTAAAAGGCCCAATCCCAAACGACGCTTTGGTGGAAGACTACTCCCATAAAGCCTTCAAGGGAATGTCGACTGACTGATCAATAAATGATAAAGAGGTGCGCCCACATCAATCCTGCCGATAGCACGGAACGATGCATACTAAATCTGATTCTCTCTGCAACTTTCAATTCCCCCTGGAGCCGTATGTCATTGTGCATTCGATATGTTGTGCATTCTATAGAAAAAGTCAAAGTCGATTGTACGTGCTGATGGCCATTCAACTGACTAGCAACAGACAGTTCCTAATGCCAGGTGTAATGACACATGGAACCATATACACTAAAAGATGGAGGCACACAGAATTTGGCACAATGGCTGTTGCGAGCGGAAATGAGATCACGTGCAAGTATCGTGGTGCACAAGTCGATGGAGATATGCTTACTAATGAAAATACTGCGTGATGTGCATGTTACGTGATCAAATGTTTTCAAATTTGAAAAGTCGTAGCGCGGGCGCTGAAGCAGAAAATGATCATTACTCAACCATACGCACAAGCTGCTGACATCCTTGCTCACAGAGAGGTACATGACAGCGAGACCTTGGCTCGTCGATTGTACATGAGTAAGAAGATGGGTACGTGGCGGAGTCTCCAATATACTTGTACTTCAATTGTACTTCAACCGGCCATACATCCGGCTGTGTTGTCCAGCTGCTGTATTTGACAAGCAGGTACTTTTCATTCCAGTTTCAGCTGCGTTATGGTCGCGTTGCGGTACGATAGATAGAAACATGTGGCATTTGGCTTTTTCCTTAGATCTTCAAAGTGAATGCAGCCGCACACAAATACACCAGGGAGGAATCTGACTTGCCTCAGGACATGAGTCGATGCAAATAACGAGGTGTCATCTCGCTGCATTTCGAAACACGAACCGCAAGAAAGCTGTCCTGGTGGTGCTCTTAGAGTTGTGAAGACATGCTTTCAATCACCGAGCTAAAATCTTGTGCAGTGCCTACTGGCTGGCACAAAACTTGCTGCTGCAGCCAATCCACGCAATAAACTGTACGTAGCACTTTATGGACCGATTTGCCACTCGAGTGTTCATTCGGAAAGACTCAGCTGGCTGCCACCAGTCTAGAGTTAGCCAGACACAACATAAGGTAGAAGCAATGCAAGGGCTATAGCTTTCCCGAGCTGCCAAAGATGCTCGTCGGACTGAGCGCATTGCTGTAAAGCATCGATCGCCATCCCCGCATTGCCTATTATGTGGTGGGCAATTGGGATGCCGATGTAATGCTTGTCACACAAAGGTCTTTCGCGACATCGACTGGGGTAGCAGCTCTGAGTTCAGTTCGTGGAAGCTTGCGTGACAGCATTCGAGCCTCACGTAACAAACATGCGCGCTAAGACATCACTTCGAAGCTCGCAAAGCTGCTGACCGTGTCTACAAGTCTACAAGAAGATACCTCCTCCGAGTTGGCCACAGCCGACAAAGCACAGATCAGCGGAGCCACGTCAGCACAGATGTCCTCCCGAATCTCCACCAGCACTGTTTTCCCCGCTGATGCCAGATCGACTGCCAGCTGTGCGGCAAGGGGTGCCGCTGCTCCGACGGTGTCCGCTGTCGTCAGGGCAGCCGCTGACTGTCTGGGGTCCGAAGCTGCAGCAGCATCACCACTGCCTTGCCTCAGCAAGCAGCGCATTCATGCAGGAAGTCATGGGGCAGCTCTGACAGGTGGCGAGTGAGGTGACCAGGCTGGCGACTCCAGGGAGAGGTGCAGTCGGCTACGTAGGTGATCAGGTGACATCCTCACAGGGTAGGTGCCTCTGACAGCAAAGGTCGGCCCACAATGGTCATTCATGGTCGACACATGGTCACTTCACACAGCAACTCGCTGAGTCGCCCTGCAGAACTGCTAAGGACTGACGGACGGTCCTCTGTCTGGCAGCCAACAGGTGCAGGCACAGCAAGCTGTGCTGTACCCTGTGCTGTGAAGATGTCGCTTGAATCATGCTGGCACGAGTGATACACCAACACCAAAGCGCACTTCACAGAAAGCTTCGAATGGATGCGCCATGGGAGCCGTGAACCTTTTGTGAACAGGGCAACGTCGGCAGCAGGGCATGATGAAGTGACGATGGCAAGATGCATGAAAGGGCTACGGGGCGATGAGGGGCGGTGACTGAGGGGTTGCGCCACCTGCGGTAGGGTTTTGCTGAGAACGATCTGTCGGCAACCTGGAAGGGAAGTCTTTGCCGGGCGGCTGTGAGAACTGAGGCAATTGCGGTTTCCTCTTTTTTGGGGAGGGGGGCACTCGTTGCGTCGCTCTATCCAGAGCCTCTGAGAGTGGTGATCTCCTGCTCAGCTTCTCTGCCATTGCCGCGGCTGCTGCCGTAGGCTGCTGAGGGCGAGACCGAGGAGGAGTGGGCGGCTTGGGAGCGTCCTTGCTCGACGAACGAGGCGCTCTCTGCGTGTGCGGCGCGGCTGAAGCAACACCACGACGAGAGCGGCGGGCTGTGTTGCGTCCTCCTGAAACAAAGTCCTCCTCTTCCTCGGGTGACTCCTTCAGCGGTGGCTCTGCTTTGAGGGGGCTGGCGGTGCGTTTGGATGCCCCTAGCTTGATGAGCCCTCGGTCGGAGCCACTGCCGAAGGCCACGGGGACACGTGGCCGTGCCCCCCGGCCTGCTGACGCCTGAGAGGAGCGGCGGGGGCTGCCACGGGGACTGAAGCGGCCGCCATGACGACCACGCCGTCGATAGTCTGTGGATGCTACCCCTTCGACGCTGCTCCTGGGGCTGCTGTTGTAGGACGCACTCCATTGGGCCACTGCAGAAGGGTCGTTAAAACGCCCGATACCTCGGCTGCGTCTGCTAGAGCTTGACAGCGGTAGGCTCGGTACCTGCAAAAGGAACGACAACGACTCTGCCGACAAAGTCGTTCTTTTCTTTTGCAACAACAGGAGGAGCATCTTCACGCTGATGCATGGTCGCTTTGGTCGTTGCCCCTTGGCATAGGTGTACATGTCAGAAGTCGTTCGACAATCTCCTAGATGAAGCATATTTACTCCCTACCGGATATTTGCTGCCAGATTCTCATATGTGCTTGGATTTGTGCTCATGAGTCTGTGTATTAGCGCAGAGCTGATTGTAATCGGAATCCATTTCATCTCCAGCCTCTGTAAACCCCAGAAGAGACGTTCCTTACCAGGAGAATAAGCACATACACGATTAGTGCAGCGCGTGCATCATGAAAGCAAATGAATAACCCTTTAGAACCAAACCAAAGCGAGAGGAGGTAAAGACCGGAAAGTTTACTGCCCATGCCTCATTACAGCAGACAAAATGATACTGATGCATGTGCCATTATTTTCCATTCGTACACCAGCACATCGGCAGAAATGCCGACATTCCTGACCAGAACACGACTCTCCTTTCTCAGCTATGGAAGATTCAAAGCTAGAAGGGCCTTATATTGCAGTAAGCCTTTGACGATCGTTTCATTTGATATTAGGTTCATTTCTCATGATTTGTTTTGAGAGTCGGCAGTCAGGTACGTGAATATAAGGTGGTACATCGAAGGCAGATACGAATCTCAATCGACCTTTGCAACGTAGGACTTGCTTCTGCAGCCATAAGGAGAGATAATTACAAAAGCATTGCATGCAGCCTGCATCTGCATGCAGCGGCACGATATAGGAAGGCAGTAGTTGCGATAGATGAAAACGGCATCAGCTTTTCAAACAGTAGCAGCCGATATTGGTGGTTGAGGGGGTGAAACTGAGAGGAGCAGGAGGCCATGGTGTCGCACCCCCGAAAGGGCTGTATACGCAGTCCCCTCTGATTCTGTTATTGATGGTCCGGACGGCAGGCTGCTGTTGGAGATGGCGGAGAATGGTGACGCCGAGCCGTCCGGGAAGGCGGGGTAACTCTTGTGAGGGCTCGGCACTTGCAATGCTGGCACAGATGGTTTGGACACGGCGCCACTGGGGTACCTCGAGCTGCCCGAGGCAGCGTCAGCCTGCAGACGGGGTGGTGACCGGGGAGTGGCACTGAGGGGGCGGCGAGGTTGCATCGCCTCTTGGACAAGGCTGGGGGTTGGAGGGGTCGCTATCGAGTCATTTGACATGACACTTGGCCGAGGAGATACGCTGCCTGATACTTGATCCACCTGCCTGGTTGCAAAGTTGGCTTTTCTAGCGCTTGCTGAGGACTGCCTGCGGATGAAGGAAGGTTGAGAAGGATTCCCTCCTCTCCTTTGCCTGGAGATAGCTTCAAATCCATGGATCTTGGCAATCGACTCTAGCCACTCTTCTTTTGAAAGTTGTTCTTCTGGTGCTTCAGGTGCTGGCATTGGATGCCATTCCGAGGTGCTTTGAGCATGGGATGGTGGTTGTGAGACCTCTTCTGTTACATGCACCTGCAAATCAGGAACAGTGTGTAACATGAAGGGCACCACACAAAATCACTGTCGGGGGTATCCTTACTGATCGATCCAGCATATTGAGCGTCAAATAATTTGGAATGTTTTGCTGATAGCTGCACGCACTATACAATGGAAACCAGCTGCATCCCCATATGCATGGCTCCCCAAATCGTTGGGGGTGCAGCAAAGCACCTGAAAATATTGTGATCGCGATCAATTGCCGGGCTATGCATACGCGTGCATGCACAATCCTGTCTGAAGTTGGAAAATTGTTGCACCTGTGAGGGCTGTTCAACGAATTCCGTTTGTGCGCTTTCATCAGCGCTACCAGCATCATCAGGCGCAGTTTCCCGTCGACCGGCTGTGATGCGGCCGCGCGGCTTCAGAGCATTTATTAGCCTATATCCTCGCGACCTTGTTTGCTTAGGCGCCATGTGTATCAGTCCAATTTAAATAAGAGGCTAGGCTCAACAGCGAGTCAAGGTTTGAAATTGACTCAGTTTTGCATCAAGTCCGCACTGTGTTGCGCATCGAAAGGCTTTTCGATCACGCAGCACAAGGGACGCTGAAAATTTGAATTGCAAACATGTTTCAATCCGAGAGAAAACGAATCAAGTTGAATCGTGATTTATGTCTTGTTGCCAGCTGGACTGCTCGTAGTATGTGCCTCATGTACGCACCCCAGTGTATACGAACTGTAACAAGGCCGTAGATTTGTGCCTTGCGTCGGTTGTATTTGTTCAAACACTTGTTTAAAGACATGTCGTGGAATCTACGTCTCCAGCGCTCTTTCATTTCAAGTATACAATCCTAGCTAGTTTTACCGGAACTCACTTGTGGACCCGCAGACCTAGGCTCAATATAATGAGACGCCGCACAGCGCGCACAGCGAATCTCAGCGGCCGCATAACCCGCTAGCGCTGCTACCATTTAATCGACTGCTGGAACAATGATCAAGATGGACGCGGTCGTATACCTGTCACGTGCTTAGGCGGTCACAAATTGCTCTCTAGAGTAACATAGGGCAAGCACCGTCTACTTTCCCCCGGTATGCCCATCCTATCTCCGCATAGCACCTTGCTCTAGGCGCGCATGGCGCAACGACGTCCAGAAGTATCCTTACCGCGCACACTGGAAACTTGTACCTCATGAGGTGGTACCTGCGATTGCTATGTCGTACAGCTCAAAATTTGCTAAGGCTGGCGGTGTCGACGACTCACAGCTGGTGGAATTATTCGTGTGTTATTCGTGTATGTAATGTAATAGCTATCTGGGCATGAGGAAACGAGCCCGGGCTATGTACGTTCATTGTTAGTCGACTGCAATGTACAAGTGATTAGTCACGTGCACCACACCCTGCAGGTCTGAGTACCAGATGTATCAAGTTCCTGCTTGACGGGTCGTACCATTGGTGTAACGCAACAACAATTTTCAAGGTGATATGATCGATGGCCGTCACAGTGATCCAAAATGATACCACACTTTGTACACTTTTCGCTACATTTCACGACTTCTGGCTGACCACATGTGGGGAGCCTGACGCGAGAGTATACCATGCGTATTATTGATAGTATTCCTCACGTATTGTTGCATGCAAGTACTGGAATAATGTTCACGGGTTGTCTGTTATAGACCTTAGTGCGCAAATGGTGCAATTGAAGCTATCTACTAGCATAATATTATTGACCTGTAGGTGATGGTTAGCACAGGTCGACTGACCCGAATGGCATCGAAGTAGTGCTGCTTCTTGCACCACTGACATGACTCGGTCAATCAGTCAATTACTACCATCGAGCAAGTAGCAGCTTTGCTATCATGTAAGTTTTGTTTGCGCGCATGCATGTAGCTTCATGCTGTTGAGTTTGACAGAATTATCGACGAAAATTCATCGATCGTTGTCAACGTGTCGGGGTCAAGTCACCATATGCATTAGCTTTGACAATGAAATATTGGCAAAAACGATCCAAAACAAGCAAAGTTTGGTTGTTTGGGGACTGATCCCTGGCCTGACATGAATATCTACATCAGGGCTTCTAAGTTGCGAGATGAGTTGCTTGTGCTCAGGGAGTTGTATCCTATGGTTGGGCCCAGAGGACCCTTTGAAACCCACAGGCTCTGCTAATCCATTTGTTGCAGGGAAAGACTTTCCCCTGAGAGTGCTCATGCTGCGAGAACACCTCCAATGCCCTGCATGATCCAGAAGGGAGTCAACAGCTTTCCTTGATGTGCTCTTATGGTGGAGACATCAACTGGAGTTTGCACTGCTGCTCACTGAATAACAAATAGGTCGGCTTTGAATTCCACGTGATCTGAACAACAGATATCATTGACAGCAGGACTGCTCACCCTGCAGACCACTGATAAAGCTATCAGTCTAAGAAATCGCCAACACAGACAAAACTTCTGTTTTCTTGAGCTCAAGCCAGCATTCGTGACAAACCTCAACAATCTTCACATTGCACGAGGATTGGAAATGTCGGACCATGAAAGACATCTCTATCAGCAGTTGCGTACTTGTTGCAGGGATATACAGTGGGATGAGATGATTGGAAGACAACAGGCTAGGGAGGTCACAGGAGATGCCAACGCCGGCTGCGAGGATCGTTGTGGTCAAGCCCAACTCGAACTTCGAGCACCCGTCCAACGGATGGCAATCCCAGGAGGTGGAACCCTGCAGCCCTCCCTGCAGAGAAGGCTCTACCAGCTGGCAGCCACAGCTGCCCAGTTGATTCCTGCTCGCCGACTAGTTCCACAAACACCTGCAGCAGCGATGTCATAGCATGATCTGAGGCACATCGAACGACGAGGAGGTGCCTCTCCTGCTCTCTCTCAGGTCTGATATTCCTTTATACACTGTTCAATTTCCAGTGACATTGTCATACCTATACAGCAGTAAAAGCAGCCACTCATTGCTGCTGTCCTGCGACGTCATCTCGTCAGGACCGGCCAACGACAGGATTGCCGCACTATGTCTTTTGTACAGGTGCACACACTGTAACAACCCAGCAACACTGCCAATTGCTGGAAGCATCCCAGGCAAGTGCAGCTGCCAGCCCGATGTCTGTGAAGGGCTTTAGCTGACTTTCGACCATGGGAAAGTGCGTCTATGGTATCAGAGTAGGAGACGTGTGTATGTCAATAGGCTAGGGGCTCGTACTTGCGCTTTGGTGCCACCGAAGCCGAGCTTCCGACTAGTGAAGATTGACACGCAGTAGTCTTCGCCCTGCTGACTGCCACCTGCTGCTGCTGCTGCTGCTGCTGCTGGATAGACAGTGTTGCCACCGAAGGTGATGCTCTGTTGCTTCTCCACTGGCAGTCTCAGGTTGACTTCATCGAGGTCCTCTGTGACGCCATTCACTCTCATCCCTGATGCACTGCCCTCGAAGGTGTCCCCCTGCTGGCTACCGTCAGGTTCCAACCCATCGTCGCCGGCCCACTCCCACTGATCGAATTGGCTGGTGCTGTGGCCGCAGTCGTTGTCTGCATCTTGGGGAGCTTCTGCCGACATGCTGCGCTGTTGCGATGCATCATGAGGTGGCACAGGGGTTAGAGTCTGCGGGGACGCCAACCTGGCAGCTGACCCTGGGGTCTGATCGGTCATCAGCTGTGATGTAGAAATTTGGTCGCGGGAGTGCCCTCCGTCAGACTGACGGACAACCCGAGATGTGGTGAGGTTCAGCCTCACATTCGACAAGGCTGGCCCGACAGGGCAATTGCTGTCATTAACTTCTTTGCTGACGACTTCCTCAGGTCTGCCAGCAAGTCTGCCAGCCTGTCTGTCAACAAGGGCTCTGTGCTGAGCTGTCACGGAGCCGTCCCGGCTTCCGCTGCCTCCCGACCTGAGCCAGGCTGGCAGGTACTGCGTCTGGTCGTCTGGATGACACATGCGGATCTCCTCTTGTGGAGCTGCAACGTCGTTGAAGGGTCGAGCACTCCCGGGTGGCTGTGCATCCAGTGTACGGGTGCCCTTTGCGGCCATTGCCTCCTGTGTCACGAGCGAGTCGTCATTCTTAGGTAATCCCCTGCAGAAGCTGCTCGTAAGCTCGCGACCAGGAGATTGGCTTTTTTCTTCATGGGTGGCATTTGCTCGAGGTGCTCAAACTGCACGTCCTCAATAAAACTTTTAATGCTGTCACAAACCCTGTACTCGGGGTTTAGGGTTTAAATTGAACCTAGGGTAGGGGGTGTGTCTGAATGCTTTGAATCGCGTGATGCTTTCAACATTTTGTAAGGATGCTTTGCACTGTTCCGAATACAATGTGTGAGCACAGAACAGCACGAACCACGGGTTGGAACAGTGCCCTATCCTTTCGTCCCCTGTCCTCAGGACCTTTATGATTGGAATCCTGATCCAGGGTGGGTGGGATCCTTTGCAGCGGGCATGCCTCAGTGGTGGTGCCTTTGCATGATGGATGCGGGAGAGATATGCGGATGGATCAACAGTTCCTTTTCAGGACTATTTGATGGCAAACGTGCAAGTCCAGGCTTGATACGGATGGCTACAAGGCGTATAATCGCTTGTTTGGTGCATTTATCGATGTGCTTAGGCAGCGCTTCCATGAGGTGCCCTTCTTACCACTCTTCCTGCTGCATCGTGGAATAAATGAAGATGTGCCTTTAATCGCAGTATGACTTCGGCGTGGCAAAGCCTTACCAAGTTGAAGGTGTGAGCGATGATAGCAAGTAGCAGCGGTCACCCTTCACCGTGTAGCTGCCAGACAAGCTTGTGTAACCGAACATCAACATCAGACACAGACTTGTGGATGCTGCACTCTGGCATTTGCATTCGAGGTGAGCATCGGCACCATACTGCCAGTGAAGCACCTGATGGGGCAGAGTAGGGCGAAGGGTGGCCAAGGAGATCCCTTGGTATCTCTTTGTCGGCTGAGAACCACGGTGATGCTCAGGCTTAGGATCAAGAGTAAACCAGGCAGAGTCCCCCCAAACCACCAGAATCAGTAGGTCTGATTGAGGAAGTATACTTGAGAAAGTGCGGAAGGTGTGAACAGATCCTCTGCCTCTAGGCAGACGGTATCGAGGACCTAATAAGCTACCTGTAAGACGACGTGTAGGTAAGATTGTAGTCACCTGGGATGTCGTTTGAAAGCCCTTGGCTGGTCCACTTTGGACAGGTGTTGCCGCAGTTGCCGCTGAAGATGAGGCCATAACCACAAGACCATCCCAGACACTGCACATTGGAAGTGTAAAAGTGCACAATGAGCTATGTCAAACTTTAGCATACAATCCATTAACCGACGATTGCCAAAGGAACGCAAACTAGAAGCATGCAGAGGCCTGTCAATGTGTGTCAGCAATTGTGTCACCAGCTGTATTGATTCCTTAATTAAAAGATTTGGCTCTCAGGTGTTACCTTTTGGTCAATCCAAGGTGTCAGCTTGTCAGTGACTCATGTGCAAGAAGGCGCAGCTAACAGCGCCAGACAGATTGTCAAGTGGTCATGGGGCTGGGCGAAAATACACCACTACTTGTCCACAGCCTCTTATCATAGCAACACTCTGCAGGTATCATCTAATGCAATCGAAAGTTGTCAGTCAGATTCCCAAGAAAGTATTTTATTTTGTAGATAGATCCGAATTCTTTCCTCCCTTACCCCACTTGCCAATTCGACTTCGCAAATTGAGCTGAAGTGCCCGTGAGTGAGCATCGGACTTCCAGCTGATCTATCTTCCAGGTGCTCCCACAGCTCTCTGCAATACCCAGTCCAACACCACAAAATTCGAAAGGGAAGTGCTATCTATGACAAGCACTCTCTGCAACGAGGTGATACAATCGACGCTATCTGCACCTTTATTGAACCATACAGCTTCCAAATGCTCGGATATGAATTGTCGTTGCACACAGCTAGCTTATAAGATGACTTGCACATGCCAGGGGTGCTGTACAACAGCTATGACACCTTTTTGCATTGTCGTAGCCCTCCACTACCGACCGTTGAAACTACCTCGTCTATAGAACGCCTGCAGAGTATACTATAGCTTCGTTTTCTCTTTCTCTTTCTCCTATCGGCTTACAAATCCCTTTGACGGCAGTGAACTTTGCGAATTATACACCTATATGGTACTGTTGAAGGTCAGCGAGGGTACATTGTCATGGCGATGCGATGATTGACCAAAACAATTTCGGTCGTTCAGCATGATGCAGCGCTCATAGCACTGCACTCAAAGTGCCTGCAGGAGAGTCAAGCCGTAGTGAAACCGCCAGCACATCGCCCACAGCAGCAGCACTTGCGCGGCAGACGTCGATGCCTCCTCGCTCAAATCCAGCTCGGCCGTTGTCCAGGGGAATCTCGCAACTTGAACCATTAGCACCCTGGACGGGACAGCCGACGACAATAATATTGAGTAGAGCATCGTGCCAGCTCCAGATCCTTGGATGCCGGTGTGACATGCAGGGCTAATTGCCGTCAGCTTTGCCTTGAAGCAATCGAGTTATATCCAGTCGCCACCCTCCTCTTCCTGCTTACCAGTGCAAATCGCAATGCTTCTAGTTGCCAATCCGTGTGTCAACAAAGCTGATACATCAATGTTCCTTAAAACTCTTTCCTACTGGTACTTGCCGACACCACCACCACGAAACAGTCTTAATGCCGAAAGTGACGGAATCTCTTACAGCCTGAATGCAAATGAAATACGGTATTTTGTGTGTGAAGTCGTCGCCGCTTAAGTCGGCTTCGTGCTCTGGTATTGCTGTTGCTTGTGATGGTAAGCAAGGGACGGCTTGTTTAGGCTTGAAATCATCATTGCAGAGAGAGGGGAAGGGGGGGGGGGGGGGGGGGGGGGGGAGGGGGGTATGAGAGGCCTTGCGCTGGTACCAGCTCCACGTTCGTCCGTTGTCCAGACAGTCATCACGTAATCGTCCAACGGTCTCGGCGAGGGCGCGTCGAGAGTGCCCCTGTGCTCCTTTATATCAGGTGCGTGCGTCATCGCCAGGTAGTCCTGAGATGCTTGCACAGCTTCACTGTTGCCGCCACCGGCGCCGTGGAGATTACCGAGCATGCTCGTCTGTCTGACTGTATAGTCCTTGCTGGGTGGTGGTATCGATCGAGTGACATCGAGCGATCGACGAGCCATGCTGTTAAGAAAGAGAGCGTTGTTTTTTGGCGCCTCTCCCCCCGCCATCACGTCATGGCTTTCGGCCGTCGCATCGTACGTAACTAATTTACCGTGGCTGGTGCCTCGGAAGCTGTAAGGTGTTTCTGCGAAGCAAGCTTCGCCGAATGGCCGTCCTCTACCCCCGACATGTGCCAAGTCAATGTCCGAAGTCTCACCCTGAGCAGTGGCTGCAGCACCGGGTGCATGCATGCTGCCGTCTGGCATGCGCAGAGTGACAGCTGGCAAGTAGGGAGTGTTGCCAGGAGAAGTGGCTGCTGACAATCTCTGAGGAGCTGTAGGACTTGTCTGACAGCTGGAGTGGCAGAATGTCTGACAGGCAGCAGATGCGGATTGTGGACGACTGCCTCCCTTCGCTGTTGCAAACAGAGCTGCCAGCAGTGCATGCTGAGCGCCCTGTGTGTAATCTTGTGCTGCGTTGCCCGGCTCTTGTGTCGAGCTGTCGTTCGTGGGAGTTGACCCTCTCTCGCGGTGCAATGATGGTTTCTGATTATTAGACGACAGCTGTCTAATATCAATTGAAAGCTCACTTTTGGGCCACGTCACCCGTGCAGGCGCGGATCGACTCTCTGAAAGGCTCGGCTCATCATCTGACGTCGGCACACCATGAGGCTGTGCCGTGTGAGTGCTCTGTTGCTGTGCTGCTCTGGTGGATGCATCTGTTTTGCCGCTGCTGTCGGCAGCCCGCTGAGTGGCTTCCTGGCAGTACGGCAAGGCTGTGTCTGTAGCTTCAAGCAAGCGAAGTTCATTCGACAGCTGGCGACTGGTCATCTTGTCATCCTCGGGGCTTGCCAGCTGTTTCGCATCCAATGACGCTGCCTTCTGTGTATCAGTCAGCTGTCCTGCAGCTGTTGCCCCTTGCCTTCTTCGCGACGACACCGCAAGTACAAGCTCTGCGCTGTCCCCCTTTCCGCCAATCCACTGCCCGCATTCAAACACCGATTCCCTGCCTGCTGGAGACCGTAACACCACGCTGCCAAGCAGCACGCCACTGCAGGGTGGTGCAAGACTTGGATCGGAGCTGCTGTGGATGTTTCTCGATGCCACAGAGATGGCAGCAATTGCTCCCAAGTCCACAGGCTCGTGCACCGCGAAATGGTGCACTGATCCCCTGCAACACATCCAACGAACGACCGGTTTTCTTTCAAAATGACCGTCTAAGGTACTATTGCCCTCAATTGACGCCTACTGCATGACAGCATGACAGAGCATGCACTCCCAACAGCTTCCTCCACAGCAAAGAATAAACTGAGGTATCGGCAGTTGATGAATCGTACTACCACGACCATCTCTGTGCCGAGGAATAGCACCCAAGATTGTCTCATTCAAGTTACTCACTACTTATAGAAAGACACAACGGATTCAACCTCAACCTCAACATTCTATCAAATCAGAGATCATGGACATGCAGTGCAATACACATATTATGTGTATCCAACAATCTTTGGTCAATCGTTCAGATATATCGAGACCACGTTGTGGTTAAAGACAGAGGGATGTGATCACCTTTTGAACCCTCCAGGGGCACACAGCTTGTGGGACGAACTGCTGCCCGCAACACCATGGAGCTTAAAGTAGCAGGTATGCATCGCTCCAGGGCCGCCTGACATAAGGTGCCCGGAATCAGAGGACTCTTTTGAGTCATCATTTCTCCTATGGCGCCTGCAGCTGCTGCTCCGAGAGTCGTCACTGAACTTCAAGGCCACGTGATATGATGCCGATGTCAACGTGTCGTCTGGCTGTGGCATCGTTGGTCTGTCGTAACGAATGGCGCTAGCGGCAGGCTCCTTTGCCCCTAGCCCGATGCTGCTGGATTGGGAACCACTGTTCACCTGCTGCGATGGCTGAGCAGTCTCACCATCATACTGTTGCCTACGGGCAGCATCATCTGCAGGGTGGTCCACGTCATCATGTGTGCCCTTCTGTCCACGTCCCTCACATACAGTTGCACCAGCCGTCCTGGCAGCTGCTGAAACAGTCGCCGGCATGTCAGGGGTGACACTTCGCTTTTGCAGCGCTTCTGAGCTTCGTTGCAGCTGAGCGTTCCAATGCTGGGAGGTTGACAAAGCCCTGCAACCGCACATTGCTGCGAGAATCTATGTTGCAGCGCCTTGGACCATAGGCGTGTGCGCAGTCACCATCAGTAGGCGAGACGTGTAGAAAGGGGCAGGTAATAGAAGATGCAATGAAGACATTGAGTCGCGTGCGATGCGATTTGCTTCTCATTGACTGATGCACACCTTATGTAATTTGCTATATGCACATACAGAAATAGTTAGTGCGCATAGAACTTGCACCAGGAGGAACTTGAGTGAGAATCTCATGGCAAGCAGACTGTGTTAAAACCATGATGTTGGGGGTCTGCAGCCTCGAGCTTGTTAAGACTTTGAGCCTCCTGGCTGATACATTCAAATGCTTTGCTACGGCTGCAGAGTCGACATATTCTGAAATAGTTTGCATTGTGGGCATATCAGTGCTGTATATACACGAATAACAGGCTGTGTACAAATTGGTAGGGCTGCACCAGGTCTCATGATGGATCCAAATCACATTCAGTCGGACACAGGGTGTGAACGTCACGAGTATCGACTGACAGTAGTACTAACAATCGACTCAAAATTATAATCTAGCTCGCAAATATCAGGGGATGGCTTTCAACTTCAGCATTGCAACAGGGTGCGATGCGTATCTAAATAAAGCACTAATGGCTCTGGTATATACCAATGACGTTAGTACCCATTGAAGGCGGATAACCAACGGTTTCTGTGTGCGACCAGGCAATAAGGTATGCCTTACGTAAGTATGAAAGCCAGCACATGAGCAGTGACAACAGATGAGAGAGCTCGTCGATCGTGGCCGGACCTCACGGCTCTCTCGTGTACTTGTGCATCCAGCTGCTCAAGCTGCTTCAACTGCTTTGTCAGCAGGTCGATTGCCTCCGGCACAGCTGTTGTTCCTCGCCAGCTGCTCTGGAGCAGGTCCGCGGCATACATTCCTGAGCCGCCGGTGTCAGCAACAGGAGTGACGGCTGAAGCGTTATCGCGAGGTGTTTGGGCTCTATTGGCTGAGTCGACGGACTTGGGTGCATGACGATGACGAACCTCCCATGCGCGACTGATTTTGCGGACCCAGATCTGCATTGCACAGACTGGTAACATCCTAGTGGCCTCTCAAGGCGCACTTCGCGGTCTACATCTTTCACTTACAAGTTGTAAGCTACACCTTCATCATGACATTAGGATCGGTGCAAATTTATGAGACTTGCCATTGCTATGACTCTCACGAATTGCGTACATGCTGCCTTGAGAACAGATCCTCGTAGAACAATTCATTGTCACTGAGAAGAAGTGTGCATAACCTGACCAGCCATGCAATTTGTGGTGAAATTGCAAAGACAAGACTGTAAGTAGTGGTCCAAGCTGAGGCCTCCACAGCAGCAATTTAGGCGAAGCGTTGTATGAGCATGAGATATGCTTTTCGAGCTGGTCATGATGAGCACATCCATTCCGTCTTGGTGAGCCGTTGCCAGTTCCCAAGATGACTGCTGAGTAAGCGGCACAGTACTTTCCGCTGATTGCGAGAAACTGCTGACAGCATCAGGCAAACAGACTTCAGTGTAATTACAAGATTTCCGAGTACTCAAAGTGCCAAGGCCAACTTTGCAGCAAATTGCATTTGTGTTTTGCTGGATACGAAGCAAGATTCTTGCACATCTCTAGTACCCAAATCAGTGAAGCGGTAAGAGAGTGCTGTGTGTGTGTGTGTGTGTGTGTGTGTGTGTGTGTGTGTGTGTGTGTGTGTGTGTGTGTGTGTGTGTGTGT
>JAULKR010203208.1:0-16711 GCA_032356305.1 Prasiola linearis | reverse complement strand
AATCTTGATAATAGCGCAGTTATAGCGGTTTCTAGCGATTTTCTAGCTGCAGAATCGCGACACCCTCGAGACGGGGGGTAGAATACCGCCGTTCAGCCAGACTGTCATGCACAATTCCTTAATGGAGCTATGGATGCACCAAAAAACGTCTGCGCAGGGCGCGAATCGTTGAACCGACAAGGGCAGTCCCAATTTTAAAATTCAGCGTGGTACCGGTTAGCTACCCATTTTGTACAAAATCGCTAGTTGAGAATAGCAACGAAATAGCAAAAAACAGCGTAAACTAGCGATTGCCAAAATAGCTAGCAAGCGCTAGCAGAATAATAGCTCCAAATAGTGGAGTCTAGCGAAGTCTAGCAGTTTTCCTAGCAAACCTCGTTCTGACAGTGCGTAGTACTACGTAGTACTGTATACAATAGTATTCACTCACCGACTGCCAGAATAGAATTCAGGATCGGCATGTATATTCGAACATAACTTTTACTTACTAAGGTAGTACCCAAAAAGTAATCACCTGACAGGTGTGGTACCTTCATAGGCAGACTTGTATGCAGATCGGCCGGGTCCGATCTTACTCAGAGTCCTATCGATGTCGGATAGCCGTTTTTTTAGTTTTACGAGCTTCGAAGCATATATATATAAAAGGTATATTGAAGGAGCATATGAAGTTTTGCCGCGGTGTATACATATACACATGCGTGACGTGATATGCAATTCTTTTGTAGAAGCTTCATTGGACTATCACGTTTGATGAAACCCCATTGCGAAGTAAAGGAGGCATTGTATATGAGTTGACCGCCAATCAAATTGAAAGAAACCATGTGTAAACATTCAACAAGTTGTTTAGCAACGAAATATGCCCTACTAGGCCCTGATACTATCAGTACTAGTAGTACACGTGTAATGATAACATTATCTGAAGGATTTTGCTGACAGTCCCTATTAAAGCAGGCTTTGGCTGTTAAAGTATCTGTGAATTTCTTCCTGCTTGTCGAAAGACGTCTTACTTTGACTTCATGCTGGATTCTCATATTCACTGTAGAACAGTGAAATATATTAGCTAATATATAATGTACTACATGTACTACTAGTAGTGATGATGCTTACAAACGAAATGTGGCATTAACATTGCAGCTTCGGATCATGCGTTGCCTGCTTTGCCGGATAAAAGGCTTTGACGCGTCGATGCCATAGAGATTACACAGGTAAGAGGTACTCTGGAGCGGATATGTCGACAAGACGTCTTAATCTCATTATCATTGTGGTCCCGGTCCTTTTGTAGAGAAATGTGAATGAGCTTCTAAGAGACCTATAAAACGACCTACCTGGAACACGCGACGGCATTGGCCATGTCAATGAAGACAATTTTGGCACCGGTGTCTACACCAAATTTTTACGCAATATTTGGCGTTTGCAAAATCAATGCTATGTGTGGCAACTTGTTTTGAAGTAGCAGTATTGCTGCGATCAGAGACCTGCTCCGTATAAATTTGACCAATGCCAATCCAGTGGATTTAGTACATTCTTTTAGCTAAGTTGTACCTTCCGACGTTTTCTTTTTTTCTTTCAGCAAATTGGCTGCTTGGCGGATACCTCAATCGTGTTCCTCCGGAAGTCATCTCAATGAGGGTTTGGGGGTTTAGGGTTAGGGATAGGGTCAGAGTGCGGAGTTGGCCATCGAATCTCGCCCCTAGCCTGTTCTGAACCTAGACCCTACTACTAACAGCAGATAGCAAATAAACGGGAGAATAAGGGGATGTCAAGCCGTCAGTTGACATTTGGCTATGCAGTGAACGAAAGCCTCCGTGCGAGGTCTGTAGTGTAATGCAATACCCAACTGTATTGTGTGGTGCAGTAATGCTGCAGTCATCAGTGACGTAGCTATACCGCGATCGTGGCAACATCATGACGGTGTATAGGTGATGCTATCTGAAGAAGTTGTGATGCTCCTCGGAGGTTTCACTTTATCATAAGCCGAAATCAGTTTCTCCCTCACTTCTATAGCCATCAACTGAATCATATTTGAACTTTTTGGTACGAAAGAAAGCTGCATGAGTTTGCAACGAGTGGATTTGCTCCTCCGGCGGCAAGAAATCCAGCCATGCCGCCCAGGCTTTGGGGGACCTGTGCGCACACCATACATAAGACCCTTGCAAGTGAAGGAGACATAGCTCTGTCGGTGTACTGCCTGGCTCAGTCATCGGCTGCTATCACTACAGGCAGCTGACATGAGCTTCACAATTGTTATGCAAGGTTACTGTCAGCTGCAGGGCTGCAGCATTCGCTTCTTGAAGTGTACGGATATGTCAACTGTCACAACGATGGTGCACGACGGGGAAGCCCCGCCAACAGCCAAGCTACCGCTCAGCTCCTGTTCGATTGCCAGTATCGGCACGTCAAACAAGAAGGGAGGACGATGGTGACAACAGACGACCAAGCTGCTTACGATCGTTCATGACCAGTCAAGCTTCCTACTGAACACAACGTGCCTCCTTAATAAAGGCACTGGCATCAACTACTAAGGAGGAAAACTGTGGTGAACATGAGAAGGGCTCGATGATGCCAGCCTGTCATCTGAAGATGACCAAGACGGTTGATCCAGGAGAGCAATCATCTGATATGTTGTTCTGATCAATATGTTGTTCTGATCAATATGTTGTTCTGACACACGATTCGTTAAATCCCACCTCACGTGCATCCATGTCAAGATTCCGTGACGTCATACACTTACTTCACAGCCTTGCTTCAGATCTGTGCAGTCTACGGTGCTGCACGGCGTCGACCAATGATACATGACCTCGAGGTGATCATGGTACATGTGGCCATGGACGTCATGACTACATCGTTTGCAACAAGTCAAAGCCCGAAATCGGTTGCTGTTTACATAGGATGGCAGATCCAATCCATAGAGTCTCTTGCTCATTTCGCTGATTTGCAAAATTGATAGCTGTGCCATCAAACGCTGCTGGATCATGGCATGCTGCTCAACCTACTCAGAAGTAAGGGCGACGTCAATAGGTGGGGGTGTACCTTGTAAGTGGGACAGCTTCGCTCTCAGCAAAGCTTCGGCAGCTTTTGAGAGCTCTTGGAAGGTGATATGTAGCTGCCAGGCTGTAGATGCTCCCGAAACTCTTCAGCTTACTGACTGATAGCTGCTGGTCGCAGAGGAAAACGTCGCAGCAGGACAACACGCTGCCGACATCGTATTTACGCGACAGCTCGAGTATTGTTGCCACGTTGCTTCTGGCGATTGGCGGCTGCCTCAGTCCGCCCGCATACATCGCGTCCAGCAACATACAAAAATCTTCGCTAGATTCGCTGACCTTGAACGATTGAGAGCCGGAACGCTTTTTGCCCGGAGTTGACAAGCATTCTCGAGCAATTGACCTGGGCACCAGCAATTACTCCCTTGTGCTGACTAAGTGAGGAACGAAAGCGCAATATTCATGAGAAGACGTCAGGCTGAACATGGAGGCAGGAAGGGATAGGGCGAATAATCATACCGCGTAGTAGGGCAATCAAGCACACTTTTAATTGCGTGTTCAGTATATTGGCTGCATTCATATCCAATTCATGCCAGATCGATATACCAAGCCTGTGAATGCCTCCAGTGGAGATTTGATGCACGTGCGGATTGCAAAAGCTAATTTCTAAAGCTTTTCTGACTGCTTTTCCTCGTCGAATTCAATGAGATGGAGTAGGACATCCATTCGGTTTGTGGAATATGAAGCATCACAACATGCAGCTGTTGCATGCTGTGATGTCAGCTCTTCGTGGCAACGATATTGTCCGCATGGAAACATGTACCAGCTCAAATGTTATTCCATGCGTAGTACGTATGGGCTTTCATACGCACATCTCAATATGCACCCTGTATTTTAAATTGCCTTACCCTACACGTACCCCAAAACTTCGGAATGCTCGGACAATGACGCTGCGGAAAGGTTGAAGTCAATCCCATCTTCGGTGCGTGCTGTACAATCATTGTACGGACGCAGACGCTCGAGCACTTTGCGGCTGTGATCAGCCGTTGTTGCTAAGAGATCCTCAGCAGACTGAATCGCGGCACGTTTCCCCCCAACAGTTTTAACAGCAGTCCCCTCTGCAGACATGACTTCAGGGCTTCCAGGGCTCGAAATTCTTACAAGATTGTATAGTCAGTGGATGAAGATGTATCCTGCGTCAACACAAACACAACAGTCCGAAAAGAGCCTAAAAAGATCACATTATCGGTTGCAATAACTAGGACATAAGCTCATCCGCGACTTGTTGAGCATGCATGCTGCGGATGGAGTAGAAGCAGCTACGGGAGGTCGTACTGAGACACGCTGAATGACTTGCATATGATTAAGAGTATTTCAAACGAACGTCATACTAGTTCTAGGTTGATTTAAATCATGCTACTGGACATGATGGTATTAGTGAGCAGGATCCCCATCGCAATAGTAGCTCACCCGTGCTGCACGCTATTAAATGAGTCGCAGTTGAAACAATGTCGGCCAGCACAGACAGTGTATGGGATGTTGGAAAACGACGACTAATCTACCAGCTGGCATATAGCTGGCATTCGGCTGTTGGATGGCTTGAGCCATGTACTACAAGGCTTGTAGCCTACATATTGTAGGCAATTCGAAAGCTTGCAAACGACAATTGCTGGAACTTGTGAGAATACATCACACATGTTGAAATGCTACTTGGGCAGATTCCTAAGCTTTTAATGTACATTGCTTGCGCGTGGAGGTACCTTCACTTGAAGTTTATCAAGGCAGTACTGCAGTGGCTCGCCCAAATACGATGCGTGTGCTCGTGCAGGATTACTATGATAAGCTTCTAGCAATATGAAGGTCTCTACTAAACGTTTAATAGAGACCATCTAGATCTGCTGCACATCCAGTATTATGCTCGTGTGTATATTCGTGGCCCACCACTGGCGGACCACCGGTGGTACCGGTACCAGGAGTAGAAGTACTTCTATTCGCAGTATACACCATACATACCGTAGTGTACGTGACGTATGACCGGCTGCAAAGTGAATTTAAGTGCCGAAGACACTTGAAGGTGTCAGGTTTGCCAGTTGGAAGAACAGCGGTGCTGTTGTATACGAAGTGTATGAAGCGACACAAAGCTAACTGAGTCAGAGACCACATCTTCCCGTAGGCTCAGACAAGCGTCGTCCGATTCTTCGGTATTACAATTCAGCAATTCGGCTAAAGTAAAGCAAGATAGCAATCTTTAATTCGACATCGCATACAAATTAGATGCACGATATCGATATCACTCAGATGCAACTTGCACGATTGCGACAGGATCTCCACGTGAAATTTTTGCAGTTCAAAGTTTGGTGTGGTCGAGCAATTCTCCACCATGGCACCACAGGACGGACAAACCATGTTCATGACATAAGCTCGAGAATGAAGAATAAGTGATATCTAATCCACACCTGGCCGTGAGGGCCAATCTAAGAACGGTTCACAGCAGAGTCAGGTGACCGCCAAAAAAAGACAACAACGTACGAACACTCATACAAAGTGGATGTGACAGCGTCAAGTGACTCACAACTTTCAAAAGCATTCAAAAGCTATCTATCCGTGAATGCTCTTCGCTGAATGTGGTCATTAGCTATTGGAAAACCTGCTCAATATTTGGCTGTGCCTACTGCGTGACACGTGTAATAGACACCAACGCATATATAGCTTCAAATAACCTGCATTACCGTTGAGGACTTTGCCCAGGAAATTGGCATTGCTGCTGAGAAGCTGAGAGACAGTGACGAACATAACCGGTTTCGCCTTCATACAAACGCTTGCTGCAGGATTTGTCGGCTTTGCGGCAGAGTGTAGATCGAGCTGTCTGAGGTCGGCCTACGATGTTCAATTCGTAGTACTGCTCAAAAAGCACCAGCAGAGCGATGTCCAACCTGGCTCGTCAAATCGCACAGCTGCCGCATGACAGGGCCGAGGTCCACGTGGTCAGCAGATGACACATCCACATCTTTGTGAATCCTTTCCCTTCGCTTTCGCTGCATCAACGCGAGCTACATTGTCAGTCTTAACTCTTGTCGATAAGCACTGGCTGATGATCGAAAGTAACTCGATCCTGTTGTGATTTCTGTGGTTGACCTTACTTGCCTCTGTTTCACAGCCTCAAGAACACCATCATATACAAACGGTTGACTCCAGGCACCGTAAGGCGGAAAGTATGAAGGTCGCACCTTGCGTTTTCTGGGCTGCTTGAGGTCTTAATACAGCTAGCATTGTGAGGACCGAATCAAGCCCTGGGTCGGTCAGCGTCTTGTATACCTCTGCAAAAGACGACACAATAGGCTGCTGATCGGGTAGAGGTATAAGCGTCGGCGCAATGTCGTTGCAATCCTATTCCACCACACGGATGTCGGCGGACATTGGCAGCAAAGCTCTGGGGGTTCTTCGAGGGTCACCCTCGATGGTCAAATCGTTCTCCAAGAACTTGCCATTAACTATGAGCTTTACTTCGGCAATTGAAGCAGGAGCGTCTGCTGGAGCTGTCGAGGCGTCTGCAGGCATGGACACGGCACCCAACTTGAACTTGGCCGATACGAAGTCTGTTGACAGCATTGTGCGAAGATGCTTAGGCATCCAAATCGCTCAATGAGAAAATTAATGAGCAAATTTGTCCCAGAAGCCCAGAACCAAGCGCACAAACGCGCGCAGAGGAAGCTAGGTATGGATAGGCACCAGCACACAGTTTCGTCCAATCTGTGACGAGACGCTCTTTAAGGTCTGCTATAGTATCGCTGCCGTTCTGTTGCAGTGGTCCGATGTCGCCATTTTGCATTCTCAGAACCACTTTCACCATGGTGCTGTCAGACAAGCTGAAAGCACCTGCAGCAGGAGCAACAGACTGCCAACAATGCCAAGTGCATGCAAGACCAAACGTGTCCATCAGCACCCCTTGCCCGCTTTACTCTGTGAGATTTGAGACTGATTATGAAACGGCCAAACCATAGCAATGAGATGGAAGACAAAGTTTTGAGGCTGGCGGAATGAATGTTTAGCGAGCTCTGACTCTATTCAGCACTCAATCGGCATGCTTGCTCATAGGAAGACACAACCTCTGCTATTGACACAACAGATGCAAAATCAGATGATGAGGAAACGCAGAGGTCATACCTTATGCGTTCAGATACTAACAGCAGGGTTGCCCACCCTCCCCCCGGCCCCCCTGCTGCGCCCCAAGGTTCTTCCAGCAACCACGCTATGTATGAGAATTGTGATGACTATCGCGTGCGGAACTTAGAACTTCTAAGCAGTACGCAAGAGTTGCTCGCGGCTCGACGCAAAACCTGCTGACACCTTCGCTGACATTCGCATTTCGTTGTGATCGCTTCGGCTACAAACAGCTATTGTATTTGTATCCAGGTTTACGCGCAATTTCTCGCACTGGCTCGTAAGCAGGCTTCACAGTTGCTTCCAACATCTATGTGCAAGAAGCTTACGTGAGTCATGGAGGAAACAATTACATAACCTCCAGCTGGTGTGCTCCCATGGGTACTGATCACAAAATTGATGCGGTCACTTCGTGAAGCTACATCGCAATAGCATTTGAAAACACGCACTAAACTTTGGTATGGGAGGAAGAAAAGTAAGAACTTTGATCTAAGGAAGGAAAAAAAGTAACAAGGAAGACTCTGCCTCCTTTTCGCTTGTGAAAGCTTCTGCAGGTTTTCGCTGAAAGTTATTAATGCCGGTCCATCGACTTCAATGTGACCTGCAAAAGGATATTGCCGATTCAGCAAAGACAAAAACTTCGCGTGGTCACACAATCTTCCGCAAATTATACAGTGCAAGAATCTACACATACACACATCGCTGTACCCATTTGCTCAAGTCGCACCGTTGCTGCAGGGTCCTTTCGGTTGAGGCCCACAAATATCCAGTACTTGAAAATCGAGTCAAGAACCACCGGGATCTGCGACATTATCGCGGGATCAATAAGTTCTCTGTTTTTCCGCGGAGAATTCCATAGTTACATTCGATACAGTCACTAGCATTGAGACTGACTGCACCCACCGTTGCCACGAATAGATGGCTTGCGTTCTCCTGAATGGCAGCACCACAAGCTCTTCATCGGCTGCAGAACTCTGATTGCAAGAAGATTCGGCATTGCACAGCTGTGTGTCACGTGAGCAATGTGCCAACATGATGGGGGGCCGTCAACCAACAATACTGTTCTGAGCTGTGCATATATGAATGCAACTGCACCCCGGAGGTCTTTCCCATCCGCTTTACGATTGGGCCAGTAAACCCTTCGAGAGTGCGACGAAATCTTGAAGATGTCGGATCGTGAGGCAATGCCAATTGAGGAGCATTGCGAGGTTTCGATTCGGCACGAATGCATTGTGCGCTCTTGACACCAACTTCATGAGACCGGTTGCGCTCACATCCGGCTCGGTTCCGTAGTGACCAAGAAATAAATGAATGGCGGCTGTCCAGCCCTCCTCTGAATGATACCTGTGCGACACAGCAGTGCCTGTTCACTGCCTATATGAGCTCGATCGCTTACGTCATCACAGAAGACACGCCACCCTGCCCTCAAATAAATATCGAAATGGTTGCAGCGACGTGTTCAGGGGAGCAGCAGTAGCAGCAGCAGCAGGAGTGAAGGGCCTGTGATCTCTCGCAGCAATTATGTCACCTTAGCATGGTACCTTATGCTATGAAGTTTGAAGCCTGAACGGTGAGGCCGGAGATAACTCGCATGTCATGCATGCCCCACAGCTGGTGGCTTACCCTAGGAGGATGTCGGTGGAGGCGATGATAAGAAACGCTTTCGCTGTGTCAGACAGCCCTCCAAAAACACGACCAATCGTCTGCTTAAGGTTGCGCCGGCTTTTTGGAGCAAAGATCAAAATTATAAATATTAGTGCTGCAGTTGTTGAATCCGACAAAATGTTGAGCAAGGACTTCTTATTCTCTTCCTTGAATTCCTGCGACGTAGTGAAAGGTGCCCTTGTCAATGGACTTCTTCAAACTTCTTGACAAACCCACCAACATCAGCTGTTATGACTCAGACGGGTGCGATGCAGCATGTTCTACACAGAGGAAGCCTGCAGATGCCAGCTGTCGCATGCACTACACCACGTGCAGCATTTCACTAACATAGCCCTTGGATGTGGCTGTGCGCAACAAATATTGAACAATGCGTACGTCTCGCAGATGATGAGCCTCCTTTCGCAGCCGACATTGCAGCTGGTCATCGGTCAAGGGGGGGTGTCGGCCAATTGCCACGTCCATGTTCAGCCTCAGCTCTTCTTTGTGCACCAGCTCTGCGCCCTCTACCTGCGAGTAACATCGTTGTCGCCGACTCAGCGCTCTAAGAAGCTGGCCACAGCAGGCGTAGTTGCAACAGCTCCATATCTGCAGCCACCAGCCTCATTGATAAAGGCACATGTGGTCATATCGTCAACTGAGCCTACAAAGCATGATAGTGGCCCAAACATCGCACAATGTATGGTACATTCGCTTGCCATCTAAATTACTGTTTAAAATGTTACTGACTGAACATGGGGAAAATGTTGAACATGGGGAGAATGTTGAACATGGGGAGAACATTAGGTGCAATTAGGGACAGCAACTCAGCAGGGAGCCTCATTCGGTTGCGAAGAGCTTTGACTTGGAATGCAGATTACCCAACCAGACAGCTTCACCTTTTGTCGATCACTGAGGGCGAAGGCATTGGGTGTGAAGTGCTCGTAAACGTGGAAGACAGGCTCCGCCAGCAGTCGACTAATGCAGAACCCTGCCACTAGAGGAACTCCCAGCAGGGCAGCTGCATACCTCCCACACCAAACAACCTTACATCTCAATGCAGAGCACTGCCCACGCACACGCCCACAGGGGTGCCGTGGCCGACAGGGCTGACTTCAGGATTGCATCGATTAGTCACATGTCCGTAATGAGCCAGTGCCGCACTGCATCAGGGACGACATCATCAACTCTACCGGTAAAGGTGCGCACATCAAAAGGACTGTTTGTCGCTGCTAGCATCTGATCAGCATCAAGAGGCAGTCAATCTGTGACCTACGAATCTGACTGTATTCAAAATTAATTGAAAATCAAGAGACAAACGGGGAGGTGGAGGTATTGGCAATCGATGCACTAGCCGACATTTATGCCAGTTGCAAAGCTATTTGGAGGATGCATAGCAGCTCAATTGACAGAATACTGTCGCTATACGTTCAGCTTGCGGCTTACTATACCCTCAGGCGAGTAACCAGGTCATGCTTCGCCGTCAAGTACTATCAGGGATGGGATGCATTTGATGCCATGGCACCACTGATGAGTAATTGAGGCCGCGACGGAAAGCACCTAGAAACTTCACAGCTCGCCTAGACTCGTCCTGGTTGGCTCCAAATTCGGAACGCAGCTCATCTTCTCCAACCTGTGTGATTATTATACAATAGGAGGTACAGTCAAACCTCGATATAATCATAGCATTTTGCGTGACGAAATTTCCCCTACTGAAAACCACGTCCTAAAGCGAATAGGCATTATCGTTATAGTGATTAAGATTTTGATATTAAGAAATTGCGACTGTCAAAAACTTTAATCGTTCACGTCAATTGAGCTTTATCGTGTTATAACACATGCTCAGCAAAACACACAAGAAGAATCTACATGTATTCTTGGCTCAAAACCCCACACTCAAGCATAGAATGGTGTTCCGAAAGTGCTTAGTAAGAGCTGGAAACAATTAGAAAGAGATGTGTAACCAATGAGTCAAGGTTTAGGTATTAGCTCCAAATTGTTGCGACTAGAGAAATGCCTGTCAAGAGGCACTGGGTGTGTCTCTTGCAAGTCAACAGCGATGTGTTCATCACCGACAGTCTGAGCGTAAACAACCTGATTGATTGCCGAATCTGACAAGTAATCCTTATAAGCATATATTACGTATTTTACGTATTACGTATTTTATCCCTTGATCGATCGGCGGATGGTCGATATAAGCATAGAATTTGGAGCAACGGGGCTTATGCTTATATCGAGGTTTGACTGTATAAGCATCAGGCCGATAAAGTTTCGCCATGGCATCCATGAACAAGATGCTGAACGAGGCTATTAACGACTGCTGGTAATAGATCCAACGACACTGAATGATGATAAATCAGGGTGCAGGATGCATAAGAGCGAAGAAGCATGGGCACATTGATGGCTGCATGTCACCTGGCTTTTGAAAGCAAGACGCTGGCGGATACCGCGAGCATCGATCATAGGACGCAAGTATGCATCACGAGGGAGCCCACGAATTGGGTCCACCTGTCGCGGATACTTGGCTTGATTTATTTCTTCACTCGAGGGATCTTCCGACCAAGACTTGTCCTCGATCTCACTCTGCGGAGTGGAATCATGAGGTCAGTGTGCGGTACACTGAGAAGAGTAGCGAAGTCAAATCAGACGTGGACAACAGCTCAAGGCCTTAGCACAGCGATATGAGGCAACAAGACGCCCATTTACGACGAGTCGGACGCTGTGACTTCAGAGGCACAACAGGCAGCTAGCATGATGGTATATTAAGGCGAGATGGAGGTGATGTAGCATCTGTCGCTTTTTAAAGGCATCCAGAATGCTGCTACGTCAGCTTGGATGCCGTGCTGGTGCTCAAGCTGTGCGCTCTAAAGGAATAGGCAAGCACCTCAGACCAACTGCGCTGCCAATGCTCCCACTCTTCCTGCCTGATCTTATGCTCACGCTCTTCTTCAGAGGATTCAGACTCGCCAGATGATCCAATTCCGAACCCGAATGGAAAACCCCAGTTGTTCCAGCTGCGGCCGCCACCAATGGGCGAATCGCCATTAGCGTTTGTGTCGCTATTTCCTGGCTTGCCACGACTTGCACTGCTTGCAGCGTCCTCATCCCCACTGCGGTCTGAGCTATGCGGCAAACGCGCGTGGCATAGGCCAGACGATCGTAAATACCTCTGCGGCTGCGGTCTGAGCGGTAGCTGGCGAGTTAAGAAGGTCGAAGCGATTCCACTAACACTGTACAGATGGCAGAATGGCTGCTGAACTCGAGCACGGAGGGGCAGATGAAAGCAGCAATGAACGGCGGCGCAGTTTGATTGCAACGCTTCCAGATGCCATGACAGCAACATGCCGTTTTGGGCATGCCTTTGTCACATCATGACAAACCAGACAACATCCTGGCAGAGAAATCTGCGCATCAAGCTTCCGATGCAGCTAGGCATTCGGCGTATTGCTCATTAAAGCAACCAAACCAAGCTTAAGTTATGTCGTCGAGGGTGTCTGCCTGACTGATGAAGCCAGATCTGTCACTGGTACAAAGTGCTGCAGATCTGGCCCTTCAGCCGGCTAAACGAATGCGCCTTGTAGGTATTGTACTTAGCCGCTGCTAGAGGTTTTGTAAACTGCAACGAGGGATGAAGCAACACACCTGACTTAGAGAACAAATAATTTGCTGTCCCCTTTATCAAAGTATGGCTAATGCTGCTGATGTACCATCAAGGCCGCCCTTTAGCGATTACACCACGCTGACACAATCAAACAATCTAAGGAGCAGTAGAGTTGCCCAGTCCCATACATTCTGTTCATAATTGTGATTGCCACCTGTTAATCATGAAAGAAGGCAAACGACTAGCTGTACTCCATCGGCTGCGAGGCCGTCAACCTTCGCAGTTCAAACAGCTAACGCAGTTGGCGCCAACATCAGCTCAATCAAGATCGGCTAGGGTGGAGAGTACACATTTTTGCGATCATAAAATCAGAACATCCACGCATTCGTGATGGAGCGTACATGTGGCCCGGTGAACGTTACTCGAAGTTCGCAAAGTCCATGATGCATCCATCAACCAACAATTACAAGCGTTAGACGATGCATTGCTGTAGGCAATCAGATCAAGCTTCGTGTATCGTCATATACAATATCCAATGCATAGTTTTCATCACGTAATTTGAAGGTCTTACCCGATGTACTGCCGTGCATGCTTCGCGGGCTGATTTGGCTTTCTGCCTCAAAACTTGTTCACATGTGCCTCCAGAGAGGGTTACTGCTTAAGGAGCAGCTGCGCACATCGAAGTATGTGGATGAGCATGGCAACACACGCTTCAAGATACAACCTGTTATTGGAGACCTCACCTTCGATAAGGTACAAAAGCACAGAATTTCGTGTGATGGAGGTGGATATCGGCTTACGTGGCTGCATGGCGGTGGCCTCCATCACCAGGAAGGAATGTCTAAGGTGCTGACAGCATTATGCGACACAGGGATTTTACATGTTTGTGCGGGCCGTGCAACTGCTAACCGAACGAATGAGCGGAGTCATCATTGTCGGGCTGGCAGGTGGGTTGCAGAAATATTTAATATTGCCTCTGTGTGTCAGAACTGCCAGCAATTAAAAGCACTATCGTCAAACGCCATACTTGATCTGAATGTCTGCATCAGCACCCAAGCATCAATCGAGTTTGAACGATCGACTATTCAGGCCCTTCTGGCAGCGGCAAGACAGCATTCAGCGCCAAAGTCACCGACTTCTTGCCGGGTGTCTCGGTGTTGAGCTTGGACAACTACAACGATGCAAGCCGTCTGATAGATGGCAATTTTGATGGTGGGGCCAATGCAGTTGCAAGTTTCGTTTGCATACTGTCACGATTCATGCACAGCAGAGTCATTGCATCTTTCTGTGACTCGTTATTTTGATACCCTTTCGCACGGTAATGTCGATAGGCTCAAGTTGAAGGTATTGTAGCATTTGTTTCCACGATTGTTGAGCATCGGATTTTTCAAACCATGCGCACAGCGCACAGCGCACAGCGCACAGCGCACAGCGCACAGCGCGCAGCATCAGCACGCACATGCACACGCACACGCACACGCACACGCACACGCACATGCACACGCACACGCACACGCACACGCACACGCACACGCACATGCACATGCACACATACACGCACACACACACACACACGCAGACGCACACGCATGTTTACAAGCTTACATCAGCAACATCGTGGACAGCAGCAACCTTGAAGGGCACACAGCCGCAACGGTCCCTGAGACGCGTTTTGATAATCGGCTCGCTCAAATCAGGGAACGCCTCTAGCAACTCCCGCACACTTACTGCCGCAGGCACCTCTGACCCACGTCGCTCTGCCGCTGCCGCTCGTGCCCTCAGCATACGCCACACGTGCACATAAAGTCTTTTCTCCTCAATATCCCTGTTTGATACCCAATACACGAGACCATCGGATAGCATGCCACCATGTAGATACGGTTGTTAAGAGACTTCTGTCTGCCCAATGTTTTCTGTGCTTAATGTTCTGTACCTTCACGTTCTCACACTTTCTCCTGCTTTTGCAGACGATGCCATTTCGTATAAACTAATCTTCTGCACACACAGACATCTGTTTCCGAGCATTACGGACGTTTGACTTACAAAATTGTTTGAGTTTGGAAAATAATGACTGGGAGAGACATAAGCAACATCTTCGATTGCGATTGATATTCATTGTGGTGGTGGTGCAGAAAAGGGGGGGAGGAATTCAGCCTTTAGATGATTGTCGTAAATCATCTCAGGTTTTCAGCCGTGCATGCCTAATCGCAGTCAACATCATGGTCTCTTTACGCGGATGCAGCGAGGATGCCAAAATCACCAATGAAAAAGAACAATCACCAAGGACTCAGGGGTTTAGGTTTAGAGCAGGGGCTGTGCCCATTGTCATGTACCGCTTGTCTTTGGTGTTGGGCACAGGCACCCGCAGCTGGGGCTCCTGCTGTCCTACTGCGATGCTGCCCTGGAGCTCTCTCACCGCCAGCCGCCCCGTCGGGTACCTGATGACTAAGAAGTCGGTGGCTGCCGTCGGGAAGGCGACAGCTGGCGACCTGAACATTGGAGCCTGCGCCACCAGCCACACACCCACCCAAATGATCGAGCGGCCCCTTGCCGATGAACGCCGAGCCAGGCTGTCAGACAGCTGCCACAATTGTCACGCAGCCGACGAGATTATCGGGCAGCTGGTAGGTGCCAGCTGGTGTCCTCGATGACTCTCAACAGTCGGCCGAATGCTTGGACCCGAGGCAATCACTGCATCATCACTCCACACCTCGACGGCAAGTGTCGGCTCTGCTGGCTTGAGGTTGCCCAGGAAGGGTGAGTCATCGTTGGGCTGTAGTGGCATGACTGATCCAGTGCGCCACCTGCTGCCACCTGCACAGAGGGACCAGCCCCACCCTCGCCCTCCCGCTCGATAAGTCCGCAGCCCATCGGTTGCCCAGCTCATCCGATCGTGCTGGCTGTGTACTTCACGATCCTATTCACTGGCTGCCTAAATCAATCACAAAGTCTTTCATGATAACCTACCAGTTGCGTATTTGTCATGCACAATCAAAGCTGCTTTGCTGCGCATTTTGCAATATATTTAGCACAATTGGATACTCGGACTCTAATGATCTGCAATACTTCTTGCAATGCGTGTTCAATAAAAAATCAATTTTGGTATGAGGTGTAATCATGCTTCCTTTATCCAACCCAGCAACGAATGGTAAAGTCACAGGCGACAGGAATAGTGATGTAAATATTGCAACACATAGCATTGCCCATTGTGTATCAGCTAAGGTGATTCAGCAGGTGGCCTCTTTACCTCTGAAAGAAGTCAGAACTCAGAACTCAGAACTCATGACGGAGGTTTATGTGCAACGGCCTGATCTCCTTACCACCATCTACACTTCTTCCACATCTTCGTCAACTCGCTCGATTGATAGCACCGTAACAGTGCCAAGGAAGCAGCTAGCAAGCAGGAGGCCAGGGCAGGAGGGGAGAACAAAGGGATGGGCAGGAAGAGGAGGGGGGGGGGGGGGGGGGGGGGGGGGGGGGGGGGGGGGGGGGGTAAAAGGAAGAAGCAAGGCAAAAGGGGAAAGAGAGATATGACACTTCAGAGCCCAGTAACTATGTATTCAACAAAACCGATCGAACAGAGGTGTACCCCCAACATCTTGATCATGAAAGAGCTTCGAGCTTGTATCGTTGTGGACCTTCGGCCTTTCCGTAAAAACTATAATATAGGCAGTTCTCTTTGTTTTGCACAGACTTTCAAAGTTTCACCATGTACACCGAACTGGTGAATTGAAGTAAGTTTGTCACACTTCACCTGATTGCAACTCCTGAAAGGCAGAATCAGTAGGGGAGCGCTTCCGGTAATACGTCTGCAGTAAAGCACCCATACCTGTGCAATAGCATTTTGCAGTTGTCCTTGACAGCTTCCACGAAGCCCTGCTGCAGATGTCAACTTTGGCGAGCAACCAAATTCCTAACAGCTTTCGAAACATTGCCTAGCATGTCTATCACAGTGGAACGGTGTCAGACAAGGCAATTGCATAGCGAGACGTGTCTACACCTCTTCAGGCTGACAAGTCAAACTAGTGAACAGGCGTCAAGAATTCTGGACGCAGCAGATGTATATTTGAGTTCAATACTGCAAAAAGCGATGCATTACCTTTTTCGACATTGATTGCCACACTTTGTCTGATGATGAAAATCTCACGAACACTTCTTTGCTCAGGCAAATTTAAGCAAATTGGCCTTGCAATTAGCAATGAGTAATGACGAGAGCAATGGGTATAATATCATGTGTTTACTCGTGCTGCGTGTGTGTGTGTGTGTGTGTGTGTGTGTGTGTGTGTGTTTGTGTGTGTGTGTGTGTGTGTGTGTGTGTGTGTGT
>JAULKR010203097.1:0-16718 GCA_032356305.1 Prasiola linearis | reverse complement strand
CACACACACACACACACACACACACACACACACACACACACACACACACACACACACACACACACACACACACCATAACACACTGCGCAGCCTCTTGCAACCGACCTCAAACCTTCAGGAGGCCATATCACGTGATAAACGGAGTCGTACTTTGTTTTGACAGCTGTGTGCATTGACTCGTCGGACCTCACCTCACTGTGGAACACCACAAGTTTACCGAACAGCGATTGGCCGACTGAGGGAGGGGTTACAAAACAAGCCTGCTTTTATGTGTACACGTGAACATGACGGAGACGGACACTTGGCTTGGCCTGCTGACATTGCTGCTGGATTCTCGCCAAATGGGTCGTCAATGGTATACGGTCAATGGTCTGGCGTAAATCTGGCACTGCCTTTCGATAGTTACCTCGTCATATCTCTGTTACGGCTTCTCATCCCATCCAAATTGCCTTTATTTCAGCAAAGATACCGTTGTCGAGGAAGAAGCGGGCTGTCTCAGGTCCGAAGATGAAGTAAAGCGATTTGATGAAAAGTATAAGTAGACCTAGAAACCGGCAACCGTGAATGACACCTGGTCTTGAAGAAGCATAGCAATAAGGCGATTACTAAATCTACTGACCTGATCCGGATGACAGGTCTTGCCGTTGGTTTCTGGAAGGAAGGTGAGCTCTTTAGTGAAGGAAGAGGACTCCCTCACGAAAAGAACGACCGATTCCAACCTCAAATAAGTCCCGAAGCCGCGGGCAGCAGGTTCGCAAAGTGGGAAGTAGCGGTGAAGGCGTGCTACGGACTCAGCCACCTGTCAGACTGACACTGCCACTGGACAGACAAATCTCAGCTTGAAATTGGGCTGAACTGGTGTTCGTGGTTTGCCGATGTGCTGACGAGATTCTGGGTGATGTGGCGCTAGTATAAGGCCCCTGTATATAGAACAACGCAACACCCGCGTATGGCTCGAAAGGTGTGTCCTGCCGAGTTCTCGTAGTCAGAGCTCCTGAATTTCGTCCACCGCTAAGTTATATTTTTTTTTAAAGAGAGAGAGAGAGAGAGAGAGAGAGAGAGAGAGAGAGATTATGAGCCACATCTGGCCGCAAGGGCCAATCTGATGGTGCCAATCGATTGGCAAATATCCACGTGTACAGAGAGCTAAAGATCTTTGTCGACAGTCCACTTTTGTTTGTATATTTAAGCACGAAATGTTGAATACATGTGTGCAGAATGTCTGTATACAATATTATGTGTGTCTACAACTTCTGTATGCACTATTCTATGTACAACAGAAGTTCTATGTATGTTGTGTACAGACTCTGGCGAAAACCACTGGGGATATGAATGTTAAAAGAATATATTTTTCTAAATGAGTGCTGCGATTATGGCTAAGAAATCGATCGCAAAGCTATATAACTAAGAAGCGCTGACGTCAATTTTCATGATTACAAAGTTTCTATGCCATTTCCAGCTCTTTCATGACAATTCAGTACTGAACATTCTATTGCTATGAGTCTGAGTTTGGCACAGCAAGTTTAAAGTCCCGGACATTTACTTCTTGCAATACTCAAAGTGTTGGCAGGTTGACAGGTTGTGGACTTGAGAGAGCCCTTGGCGGTCGAATATAATATTATGAACACAAAAATGGCACTGCTTCAGCAAGGCTCGTGAAGGCTCACTAACGCAAGAAAATTTTGTACTCGTTAACGTTAACAATATGTGTACAGCCCCAATTTGCAAACGATTTCGGGGTACAAACACATTCTATCTGTGCACGGTTGTTTTTGTTATCGTTGGGGCCTTAGTTTCTTTGTGAAGATGTCAACGGGTAGGGTATCCTCATGACTGATCATGATACTACCATTTAGATATGTAGCAGTGACTTGATTCATGAATGTGATCACAGATCTAGTGGACTATACAGATGCGCATGTCTCACTGCGAAATCTTCGAAGCGAAACGAATTCGTAAAATTTCAGGCATCGATGTCTCGCACGACAGTGAGGTCCTTGTGATGTACGTGTTCTCCCTACAGGGAGCGCTAGCTAGCGCTGCCTCTAAAGATTGACTAGTGACCTGTGAGGCCGAGATCACATTCATTCTATCATATATTGTACAGCTACCAGCTATGATACCGTACGAGGGTTACTTGGTTATGCATACAGATGCGCTACGTAATCACTCATGAGCCACTTGAGTGCAAGTTTGACTCTGTCGGCTGGATCCATAATTCGGTCAGCTTGCGGAAATCGTGAGAGCCATCACCGCACGCAATACCGTAATTGCCCTAACAAACTCCAAACGTATAAGAGGCCTCTAGGGACGGAGTTGAGGTATCGGAGAGAGAGAGAGAGAGAGAGACAATACTATCTTTCACAGAGCGAGCAAAGACTGCTCGGCTGGTGTATAAACACCTCCGTCAGTTTTTAAAACTCTCACCTAGTACTTGCACCGATTTGCTGCTAGTCGAGTTGGAAGAAGTATCCATGCAAGAGAAGTGGATGGGTTCTTGCGCTGGATTTTGTACCCAATTAGTAAGTCTGCCTGCCGGTGACCTTTATCAGGATGTCCTGTATGATAGTTCCGTGTTGGATATTGGGTTCGCTTCTGGTCTTAACAAGCTCGCGTCAATGCCTACTTCGCCTTTGCATTCCCAACACCTTCGACCCATTGATGTGTCTCTCACAGGAGGCCAGGGGGAGGGCATCTTATGATGTCGATCCCCGCTGGTGCCCTTCACCTGGCGCAGCTTCTTGCAAGTACTACCGTTGCTTTCAACGCAGCGAAAGTGAACGACAGCATCATGGCCGGTTGGGGGGGTGCTTTGCACTCGTTTGCCGTCAGCTCAACTCGAGCGCACGAACTTTTACGCTTGTCACAATCTGCCTTGTGTTCAAGGCAGACGGACTAGTGTGCCTAGCGCTGCAACATAGGACTAGGAGATGAGAAACACGCCTAGATCGCTTCAGGGATCGGTACATTCAGTTTGTGACGGATTGTGACGACTTTGGATGGCTGATTTCTTACATTGCTTAGCTGTATATGTGGGTGATTATACCCTTTCATACATTTGCTTTTGGCGGTCACCCAATTCTGGTGTTGACCGACCCTAGATTGGCCCTCGAGGCCAGATGTGGGAAGAATTTTCTCTCTCTCCCACAGCGACAACGAATATTGTGTTGGCCAAAACCAACGTTGACGTTAAGTGAATGCAACAGGACAGATAGTGTACAAAATCCAATTACCAAATGTAAAAAAAGATAATACGCTGCCAGCCTGAGGCAACATGATCGAATTGAAGTGTCCATGATTACACTGAATTCGGTATGAAGAATACGTTTATGCATACCACGACGCCAGAGGCTGCAATAATGCGTATGAAATGATCAAAGCCTTAAACTGACAAGAGTTCTATTTTACAATGCGTCATATCACAAATGTAATCATCATACTGCAATGCTTGAAAGTAATCCTTGCACACGTAAATCACATTTTGCGTACCGATCTTTATGCCAAGACAGTAATGAGGGATGTGTGCGTCACAAAGCAGCAGAAATGTGGACATTGTTCAAAGAGCGGAAAACCAGAGGGCTTGTTGGCTGTGCCGCATTGGCTGGTCAACCAAAATAGAATAAAATGAGTATAAACTTGTACAGTGCTGTGAACATGAAATAATCCGAAAGGCATCTTTCGCTGCAAACCATCGTTGGTCACGAATAATGATGTGCGAATATGCCACCTCGCAAAGCACAGAAAGCAAGTAGACGTGGACGACCTATCCGAAATGCTGCACCTACGAAGTGGACGTAAACTGCTGAATTCAAAATTGTTGGCGGGAACAAACTACATGTGTCGATGATGCATTCATTTGCATCTCTATGTTGATCTTGATACTGGTGATGAAGACGGTGTCGGCTCCGATGGACTTTGCTACGGCACCTGAAGACTCGTAGCAGAGGTAGCTTGGACGGCCGGGAAGCACGCAGTGCCACGTCAGAGCCACACTGGCCACGTATGGGCCACGTGCAGGGTGGCTGCAACACCACAATGTGTATTAATGGGCTAAGGGTGAGCCTGTCGTGGCTCGATATCGTCGAGGTACTCCTCTAACAGCTCACGGAGGTGGCGGTGATAAACGTTCTGGTGCTCGGCGGCAGACGCCAGAGCCGCGGCATCCGAATCCAGGCACAACGTGGCTTTGCCTCGTGACAGCTGCAGTGCTCGCATGTGCAGCTTCTCCAGGGGGCTCTTCATGAGGGCTTCCCTGAGCAGACCCGGCCGACAGCACATGTCAACATGCACCTGAACCCCACGAGGTGCCGGTACAGCTGCACGTGTTTCAGCAGCTGGTACGAGGCCGATAACTCTCACTGCATCATGATGGCACCACTGCATAACTACAATTTCGCGGTCATGAGGCCCTCACGTCGCAGTTCCCTGGTCATTCAAAGATTCCTGGCCACTCAAGGAAAGGAGTCCGGTGGGATGTTCAGTATTACGATTGATGTGGGCAGACAGACAGACAGACAGACAGACCATTCAGCCGCACACGGCTTGGAGTACGTGATCTGAAACATGACCTGTCTGCTCACTACATAGGAAACAACTATGCTGGAAAAGAGATATGCAGTGTAAAAAAACGCTATATTTACTATTATTACACTTGTTTGTACAATGTAGACCACCCATCGGCTGGCGACCTCTAAACCTGCAAAGGGGCCTGCTGCTGATCACCGGGCCGGGGGGTCTGACTCATATGGACAGGAACAGTTCCAACAAGACCCAATACAATTTAACTTTGGCTCTTGCAAAGCGGCTGCAAGACACTGAGCAAAGCACACCCCTTGTTTGATGTCTGCGCAGGAGCGGTGCAGAGGTCAGGCAGGAGGGATGTACTTGTGCACATACTGTACTGTGGGCTACAACACGCTGTAGAGGTGCAACGATGCCTTAAACCCTGAGGCTAGACCCTAGCCCCTCACCTGCACATCACTGATGCGATTGCGAAAGGCGTCATGTTGCGGGCGGCACCCATCTGCAGCACCAGCGTCGTCGCACGGGCGACCCGCTGGCAATCGGACCGAAGATGGAGACCGTGCGTCGCCAGCAGCGCCAAGTCCGCCTCGCAGTCGATTTCCGCAATGTACTGCCGTGTCTCTGCGCTGAAGGCCGTGTGCGCTTGCGGCCAATTCATCCACCTGAGTTCACACAAACAATTCGTGTCACCAGCACTGATATCAGCAGTGCAGGGCTCATAACAGAATAGACTGATAGACTCCCGGCAAGCCTCATAAGAGCTACAGCTCACTTCCATCGAGATGGAGAACACAGTAATCGCTGAGAATGTTTCAGGAACATATGTCCCAGTACCATAAATTCTGCCCTACTCCAAATTTTTGCGAGGAGTAGGAGAACAATAGCACCGTACTAACACAAGAAGCGAAGGTGACATGATCGAGCACTTGTCCACTGTGCGAGGTACGAGGTGCTGCAAGCTACAGGAAACACCGTCGCCCAACAAGGGTGGCCTGTGTGACATTGTGCGCTCACTCCAGGGCAGCCGATGAGACCACTCACTCGAAAGAGATGTCTTGGAAGCTGCTGGGAAGGCAGTAGCCGTGATCGATCGGAATGAGCGTCCATTGCTGTGGACCGTCTCGCCTGGCCAAGATGTTGGATGCGTTGCGGTCTGCGTTTGCCAGGCGCATGTCGAGCTGCAACACACCAAATCGGAGAGCTCTCATGCACAAGAGCTTAGGGTTCGCTGCACACGACACGTGGCACGTCAACAATTCAATTCAGGCTGATCACTTCTCCGGCATTCACAACACCGGTTGCCATCTGCTGCCTGCGCCTGGACTTGCCTCAACTTGCCAATCCTGTGTCGCTGTATTTCACGATGAGCAGCAAGCCTTGGCTGCCGCAATGGCAGACATTGGGTACCACAATGGGACCGTCAACCGACCTCGCGCCGAAAGAGATACTAGATCGTACACCGACTGGTCGGCACACCATGTGCAACGATTAGTCAACGGGCACACGGAATGTCATGTCATGGCACCAAGGGGGCGGCTCACCTGTGCGATTTTATGGACTTCATGTGATGGAAACGAGGAGGGGCTCTGCTCTTCGCAGTCCGTGTCGGCCTTCACAAACATCTGCAAGCTGCTGAGCTTCTCGCCATACTGCGCTGCTGCTGCGGCCGCGGCGCATGTCGTCGCTGCCGCAGACTCCTTGGCCGTTAGTGACGTGGTGGTGCCCCTTGTTCTCAGCATTGTCGGGTCACTGGCCATTGAATCCCGGCAGACAGCTGTTATTGCCGAGCTATCGGGCGAAAACGCTGGACGCGACGGTGAGTGGTCCAGCCCTGTGGAGGATGCTGTCTGTGACGCTTTGCAGGTGACCAAAGCAGTTGGAGGTACTCCGGCGAACCCCTGAGGTCGCAGGGGGTGCACCGAGAGATCAACAAACAGATCTAAGGCCTCCAGAAGACGATGGGCTGCCTTCACGTAGACACACCGTTTCAGATCTGTCCACATCTGGTCAGCACAGGGTCATCTTGTCAGCAGCCCTCAACGGGAAGGCCCAGAGCATTCCCAGGAATGTCGCTGTCACATCGGAAGAAGCGCGCAATCTCATGATCGGCAGCTCAAACTAAGGCACAACTTGGCCATAATTTGGACGGGACACAGGGCCCCCTGCTGTTCCTGGGTACCGACCTTATGGTCCAAGAGGAACGCCGCGACTTCCCTGATGGCGCCTTCCCCCGGCTTCACACCCTTTCGGAGGCCGTGGCCATCCGGACTACATCCCATGTGTGATCGCGGGTTGTTCACTCCGTAGGGCTCCTGTACAAAGCAGCGTGCAGCGGCACGTGAACGCAACGAGGCATGCTCTCCAAGAGCCGACAGCATATTCAGACAGGTGCTTGATCCGGGAGACAGTTTGTAACGGGATGCAGGGTTTGGAGTGCTGATCGTCAAAGTCCTGATGGTCAGACAAAGCCCACAGCGTCTCAGCCCACAGGTCCATGACAACAGACCAAAAGTTTCAAAGTGCCACATGTCCAACAGCTGGGTCAAAGATTCTGGGTCCCCCCAGAATCTGGGTCCCCCCAGCTCACCTCGTCGGCAGGTTTCAGGACAGCGACCTTGGCGCCGTCGGATCCCAGGCAGAAGTACGTCCCTCCGGAGCTGGCAGGTGTCAGCTGTGGCACCAGACCGGAGGCGAGCCCGGCCTGGGCCGCCTGCCAGCCGTTGAACAGCGCGTGTGCTGGAGAGCTCAGAGGAGGTGATCCTTTGTCACTCGTCTTGATGAGGCAGCGTCCACTGGCTTTGCCTTTGATGTAGTGGGGGGGCCCCCTGCTCCCTTCACCTGCTCACATACAGCTGCTATCCGTTTTCTGTTTCGCTGCCAACATACAGCAGAGTATGTCAGCCACAAATCACAGGGGAAGCTCACTAGACAGAGGCAATGGCAGTTTTTGAGCTGGCGACCATGTGTGGGAGGGATGAGATCAGGGGGACGAACCAGGGCACGGGTCGAGAGGTGCCAGCTCCAGCAAGGCATTGCTACTGATGCCGTAGCTGGCTAGGGACTGGTGGCTGGCCAGCAATTGGCCGTTGTAGCTGAGCTGATGCTTTCCCACCGGTAGATTGTCCATTTTCTGTGGCCAGTCAAACGGGTGCCTCAGTCATCAAAAACGCTCGCGTTCTGCCAGCCGGCCAGGACACAGGTCACATATGTAATCCATCAGGTAAGGGCACAACGAGTCGTTTTCGATGACTGCCTCACTGGTGAGATGAGACCAGCATCTGATATGAGATACACAAGCAACAGCGCCACCCTATGCACAGAAGGATGAGTAGGAGCCAGCAAGACGTCGTGAATACAGAATACGTATATAGGATATAGACGGCTAGCTACCGACTCTGTTGACCGGACATGCAGGGGAAAGGACCTCCTCATTGAATGTAGACAGGAATGGCAACCCCTCGTTGACAGTAGATCGTTGCTCAAGTAACACGACACAATCCATTATGGCCCTTGCTAGGTGGCTAGCTGGCAGCATGTGGCATCATGCATCACGGTGCCTTCAAATGCAAATGCACGACTACACTGGCCCACAAGAAATGCGCAGCACCTCAGATATGTGTCTGCGCATTGACAAAGGGCGCACAAAGGGTTGCTAGCAGCGGCAATGGTATCACCTCAAGTTCGGAAGCCACAGCGCCTGCTGTGGTATCGGCCGATATAGACAGCTCCACGCAGTCAGCACCATGCGGGTGCTTCCAGCCCAGCTGATAGGGTTTTTGCACCATCAAGTGCACTATACAATTGCTGACAGAAGACGACCGTGAAAGGGTCTGCTGCTGGCTGCTGCTTGCGAGGCTGCTTGCAGACGAAGCCCTGAGACAAGCAAGCACCTACAGGATGAGCAAGCACCACACCCAAAAGACACAGTGAATGCATCGTCAGTGTCTTGCATTTCCTAGTCCCTCTTCGTAGTGTTTTAAGCTGCCGACTTGGAGCCGAAAGCCTTGGAGCCGAAAACCGGAAGCTACCATTGCAGCTTTTGGACGGGCAGGCAGGCAGTCAGACAGAGGAGCAGACCTGACAGCGGCATCATCATTCAGAAGGTTCGTCAGGGCACTCCTGCTGCGGCGCATGGTCCGTGACGGGTCGCCTCCAGGGTGACCCAGGAAAGACAGCCCCTTCGATGACTGCCAGTCCATGCTGCGTTGCATGTTGGACCGCAGCTCCACCGAGTCGACATCCTTGAGCCTGCCGCGCTCAGCACAACGCGGCATTGGGGGCTACTAGAACTAGAAGTACTAGAACACAAGGCAGTTGAGGAGGGCGCTTCAAGCCAGATGTGTGGCGCAAGACCTCATGCCTCAGCCTGTGTCGACAAAGTCCTTGCTCATAAGGTAATTGTAGGTGTTGTATGTGGTGATTACCTAACAACAACGTGGAGGTAGCCTGTCGACGGCCCTCGCTTCTGTGCTGCACGCGCCAGTTGGCCGACAGTTTCGTGATCCAGCAGCTGCCGGTCGCCGAGAACCAGCACATGATTGGATGTGAACTGCAGGCAGCAGCAAGGACGTGAGGCTAAGAGCAAGCGGTAAGCATGAGTGGATCTGAATATTGACACGAATGCCGGCAATAAAATTGCACAACTTTGGATGCTGCAGGCTGCACAGTAGCTCGTAAATCTGCGCAATTTTTGATTTGATGAACGCACACAGAGTGCCATGGAGAAGATACCGTCAGCTGCAGAGCTAGCATCAAATAGACAAATAGTGGAAGGTGATTTGAGCTCGACCTGGCTGGATGAACGGACACGTAATTTCAGCGACGATATCGTTTCATGAGGGGCCATAGGCAAGCTGATAAGAGCTGGAGACTTCTGGCCCGGTGCCTTGTGCTCCAGCAACAAGCTGATAGGTCGAACTTGGGTTTGCGGCGGTGCAAGTTGCTTGGATGGGAGGGGCGCTTGCAACGATAAAGCCCTTGAAGGTAGATCGGCACCAATCCCGCCTGTGGCATGGTACATGAACCTTGCCATCTGAGGTCTTGCGCTAATGAGCCTTCTGTCAGCTGCCCAAGGTTCCAACTACACATATCATATTCTCGCTGATCGCTGGTAAAGTGTTAATGACAACTTGTTGAATTTCATCAGCTGGGTCACGGCACAGCGCGTCTGCAGATGATGCAGATAATGGCGATCAGAACATGAACCGATATTGCGGGTTAGCTCTACAGGTGCACGTTAATGTTCGGATACCTAGCAGGGTGGCAATAAGTACGGAGGTGATTAAGAAACAGTACGAATGAGAGTGATGTGAAGCTAGTTTTGTTGGAAGCTGAACGCTCTGTTGCTATACTTGCAGGGTTTTGACATGTCTCGTCAGTAGGGGTGACGAGGCACCTCTGTGGCACGATTCCGCTCCGCTTGGTCGACGAAGAACTTGAGGGGAAGACATATTCAACACTAATCGCTGAGGCTGTGGTTGAATTACCGCGGTCGTAAAGCATCACAGAGATCTGCAAAGTGACCGAGGCTACAAAGCAATCATCCCAGCAATGCGTCAACAGTGAATGGTAGACGAACTTTTAGGATATTGGAATAATTCTGCACTGATCTCTCCACTCTTGCAGCTTTTACGAGACTCTGCTAAAGCGACAGAGCGAATTTGTGCCGCGAGCACTTAGAGAATTGCTGTCCCGGTGTGAAGGTCAGTAGCAGTAGCGTAGATGTCGAGTTTCGTTGCGCAGACGTCTGTAATAGACGTTGGGCCTAAGAGTTAAAATTAAATTCGTCGTAATCTCGACGCGTGACCTCCCCCTCCATCCTCATTGGGCGAGCGCTGGACATGACTAAGGTTTGCTTAGTCATAATGACTCATTGTGAATGAGGTCATGAGCTGTCGAGTATTACAATATTTTGTTGTTGTGAACCTCATCACATATCACCCTTTCTCGCAAGCGAGGAAGCTTTACTTTGCACGACCTACAGACAGTCGAAAGTGAGGATCGAATTTGTGAACACATGTTCCTTGGAGGTGGTAAGTGTTGGTGAAATTGGCTGTGAAACTTTTAGAAGCGCGTGAATATCTCGCTCGGACATCATGTGGACTGTGGACATCTCGTAGCGCGCGGCCATCCCTTGCTCGAAAACACCCTTTGTGTACCGGGGTCCCTGTTCTGGTTGCGGCGCATCTTTGTGGTGTACACCGGCAATGCCCCCATTGCCGGACGCACGTACCGTGTCGCCGAAGATCACTTCGTCCAAGGCTGTAGCATCCTCATTTGCGCTAGGTGAGCTCTCGGAAAGAGGACGTCTGAGCAGGAGAGCACACTTCAAAGCGGTCAGCGACGACCATCACCTCCTCCGCAGCTAGTGACACGGGTCCGGTGTTCATTGTAAGCTGTTTAAGTACGTGTTCTTAAGTACGTGCTCACGGCCTGTTGCTCCGGAGGGTGCAAATGGGCACAATGTACCCCACAAAGCTTTGCCGTGTACGAGATGCCTCATGCCCCCATCTGACATCTACTAAGCGTGTCGGGACGTAACGCAATGTATCATGACCCGCAAGTCAAAACTACACGCAGACTTGAGATGCACCAATAAGAGGAATGAGATAGTCCCCATCATGGATACGGACACACTGCGATGGCAGCATCAGCGAACATGATACGCTTTATGGGTCCCAGGGCAACGTCCGATGACAAGCTCATGTGCGTGAAGGCAACGCTCGTACTTAATTGGCTGGTCAAGGCTCGTAGATCCCCTCACTATCGAGTTCGTAGCTCACATGCGTGCGTAGCTGGACCTTCACTGCTGCTCATACTCATGTGGAGGCAGCATTGTATGCTCTCAGTACTCCTTAATAATACTTTGTCAAAACTGTGGCTGCTCGAATCATTGCTGTGCTTCGTATCTTGTACGTTCCCTTAAGGCTACAGCTTAGACATAAGGCCGGTTGTCATTGCGAGGGATCCTTACATTCTAGCAGAGTAGCCCCTAGACCCAAATTTTCCATTGTGCAGCGTCTTATTGGAGATAAAGGGGGGTTGTATGGGGGATTGTAATGGCCAGGCACAGCAGAAGAGCGAATGCGAGCGACTGCGAGGGTAGAGCAATTCTCTCACTTCTGTCACTTGAGCTACATACACACTAGTCAGGCACAGACATTAATTTGCTGTTATGCACGAAAGCAATGAGCGTAACTCGACGACTTCAGGGATCGGATTGCGCTCGCTAGCATTCTAACACGTCACTTCAGTGGATCGTCATTAGTTTGAAGAAGGAGGTCTTCTATCCTCACCAGACAACTGCCAGGTAGGCTTACCCTCACACATACCGCAAGCTTGCATAGAGTCGTGCAGGGGATCTGCAGGTTTCATTTCAGGGTTTAGGAGCAGGTGTTTGCCTGGGTAGCTTTTGCAACATGACATGATGCAGATTGAAGATTTGCAGTCCATCTTCTAAAGCTTTTCGACCTCCTAACTTACTCATCATTGGGCCTGGCCCCGATCAAATCGCTCACTTTGCTTCCCGATTGTGCCTGACCTCTTTTCAACTCGGTCGCTTTGCCTCTTGAATGATATCAGTCACTCATTATCACAACAATCACGACAATTGGAATCGTGCGATTCTGGCCGAATAGTTCACCGAAAGTGTGCTTGCGTCATGGCGACATTTGGAAGAAAATAACGGTTGACATGGATTATGTGCCAGTACACGTTAAGAAATGTAAACAGAGCTGTCACAACGAGAATGCATGACCATATGTCCCACTACAACAACGGCGTGCATGAAGGTGAGACTATTTGTCTTTAGACTTCTTAGACTTTTCGGTGGAAGAGAGGGGGGGGGGGGGGGGGGGGGGGGGGGGGGGGGGGGGGGGGGGGGGGGGGGGACATTGTGGCTGGCGCAGCTGCATCATACGAAGCTTCTCGACACGTCATTTTACCGTTGCCACTGGCACCTACTGACAGCAATTGGCATTGAGGTCAGCCCTCGCGGGTGAAAACCTCGTGATGCATATACATATGTTGATGTATATTGTCTGCCGGTTGTACCTGACCGTCAACAACGTCGCGTAATCACACAACACTGCATCCTGTTGTGAGCCTAGCTGTTGCACATGCGCCCCACCATGTTCATTGTTGGTAATCATCGTATGACATAGCAGCCACTTCTTCCTTGAATACCTTTCATTTTACTATCTCGTCTTCCTCGGTGTTTCCGCGGCGAAGACGGGCACATCCTGTCGTTATTACGTGATAGATTTTGATGTTTCCACGTAGGTTCCACGTAGAGTGTGCTGATTGGCAACTTCTTCACTCCGAGTAGAGTCTACCTTCTTTACACTACATGTTTTCTTTTTTGGATGAATATTGGTTTTAAATTTGCTTGACAAGTGGTTATAGATCATGATGGTCTCGTCCTGCAGCTGTTCAATACCTCTAGACAACGATGCAGGTCGGCTCCTAATGCCACGTCTTCACGCATCCTTTTAAGATCGATCAAGACTGTACACGGACATTGTCAATAGGATTGTTTCATTCATATTACCTAGCAGTGTTCTACGTGTGCATACATATGTACGTAGATGTACACAATGTTTGGACCTCTCGTAGAAGTTAAACCATGCGATCGGCCTGAAAGCTGGCTATTTGAAAGGGGTCTAAGTAATGGCCTATTCTCACTGAGGTTTCTCGTGTGACTAATAAAAAGTTTCTCGCCGTATGGCAGGGATACCGCGATCATCCGTACGCTTGGATGAAGAGAAACCTGGCGAGTTTGTCTGAGACCGGTTTCTTGATATTAGTAGTGGTTTCTCAATTTTCAAAATCGCATTTCTTTCACAATACGAGCCAACATCCGCAATCGAAGGCCTTCTGAAAGCCTTTAAACCTTATAAACCGGCGCTCGCATGTCTGAATCCGAGAGTTGAAGGCTAACAAGTACCTGTTTATATTGCACGCATGCATCAAGTTTACAGAGCCGTAAGACTTCCAATGGCACTCTTGAGGATAAAATCCTCATATATAGGATAATTTGAAGTACTTGTATACTGGAACATCCCGCAGAATGAGCCGCGACCGGTAACGCATACGCGATCTTTGCTGTAAAGCGCTGTCAAATTGCAAGCTCAGCAGGCCTTCAGCAAGACCCAGAACGTAAAAATATGTATTTAAGAATAACGTTCTGTTGCCAAGCGGTCTATCGCAAAGAGGAAGAGCTATCGCTGCCGGCCATAGTCCTTATTAAGCTCGCCTAATTGGCTTTCGCCGAAAATTTAGCATCTTGCAAAAAGAAAGTAAGCAAACAACATGACGAGGTAATGCAATGCTGAGGATAAGATTCGCGAGGTCAGTTGCTCACACTCGCAAGAAGCCACCCCGAGAAAGCGCAGTGAGGACTACATCTCAAATTTGTCTGACGTAGCGACGGTTTCTTGGTGAGTCACGGAAACCTGTGACTAACCGAGAAACCTCAGGTGTCCGTATAAGACTGTAACCACCCAGTCATTAAATTTCGAACAAAGCAGACCATTTGAAAGTTAAGTTTGCATTTAAGGACTTCCGCACTTCCTCTACGGGTATCTCATTTGTGTTACCATGGGATTTTTTGCGCGTACATGTGCTTGTATTATTATTGCAGTGCAGATTAGCTGATCAGCATCCTGCAGGTCAAAGCCCAAGGTCACTGCACTTCAGCCTGTGCTCAGGCCTAAGCCCCGATGATGTAGGGATGTTCTCTGCAGATCTAGATGCTTGTGGGCATTCATTGTTAAGTCATGCTTCTAAATATGATTATGACACCTCCCCACGTCAGCATTACTACTGCCGAAGCGCAACAAGGGCAACAAGCGCAAAACTTTTCGCATCTCTGCCGCGATGGTTGAACTGCACAAGAGGTTAGCCTGGTTACATCATATTAAGCCATCTTGTGTCATTCACCAACCACACCCGCGTTGGCTTTTGTGATCAATCAAGGAATCTTGTGCTGTCATACATATAGGCGGAAATAGCTATCCCCGGTACATGTTGTGAGTCTGAGTCCATGGTTGCATCATGCGATGCGTTTCATTAGCTTCGAGATGATGTAGCATCCACGCCTCACTTGGTAGCAGCCTTCAATGCGGTATGCGCAACTGGTGGTGGGTCCTGCCGGAAGCGGGAAGGTATGCTGCAACGACACTTTTGTGGAATTGTATTGTAAGAAGAACGATTAAATGAAGGGCTTACTTTAATGCCTCTTTTTTGCAGTCAACATACTGTGACAATCTGAAGCAACATTGCGACACTATTGGTCGCTCGATACACGTGGCAAATCTCGGTACGTTCGAGCATTGAATATTCAGAGACATGCACGCTGGTGTACTTGCGTGGGGCGCCTTTTGGTATCGTGTGAAGGCTAGCTCATATTCGGCTCGACAAAATGCATACCGATGTCTACCACACCTATATTTGACAGATCCGGCCGCTGAAAGCTTCAGCTATCCAGCATCTATTGATATAAGAGAGCTTGTAACGCTTGAAGATGTCATGGAGCAACTAGAGCTGGGCCCGAATGGGTGCGTTCTCATGCATTACAGCATCACACGGAAAGCACAGGAAGCTTCTTCACACCTCTGCGGCGTTCTGTCGACTTCTTGTCTTGCATTGCTACCGAGCACGTAATGCGTGCTTGTTTTCTCGAGGTTATAACTTCGCTGACATTGAGAATGTAGTCAATGCTGCAGCCAATCCCGGGTCACAACATGTGAGGTCAGCGACAGCACGTGCACCTGGGGCTGCTCTGTGCTATCTGGTCTCGAACGAGTCTTCTGGTGTTGGCGCGATACAGGGGTTTAGTCTACTGTATGGAATTCTTGGAAGAGTCATTGGAAGACTGGCTAGGTGACGAGCTGGAGGGGTATGGCGAGGACGATTACTTGGTGTTTGATTGTCCTGGTCAAATCGAGCTGTATACCAATTCTTCCGTCTTTCGATCGTTCGTGCGTTACTTGCAAGGGGCTGGCTGGCAGGTGCTCTTCCAGAAGTCTTTCCGGAAACTATCTCACTCAGGAGACTATTTTGTGTGTCTGCAATGTGTCTCTGTACATACGAAGAGGATTGTGCCCTTTCCCCAGCCCTGGCCGCATTAACAGAGGAAAGATACTCGAGCGACATGACATCGGCTTACTTTGCCCGCTCCAACGCATTGTGCAACCCGGAGTACTTCTGCGCATGCTTGATAGGTCGGGGCTTATGGGTTGAAACGGTCAGGTTTTGATTGGGAACCTCGACCGTTGCATCTAGTCCTTTGCAAACCTGGCGGCATGGTGTGTCACAGCGCAGGTATGTGCAGTGTACTGCGTAGACAGCCAATTCATGACGGATGCCTCGAAGTTTGTGGCAGGCAGCTTGCAAGCCCTCAGCACAATGATGTCGCTCGAAGTGCCGCATGTCAATCTCCTCACAAAAGTTGATTTGCTGCAAGATAAGGCAAGCACCTCCCTTCCACATCCGGTGTGACAGCTGACTTTCCATGCACAGTCAGACAACTGGCACGTGTCATAGAGCGACAAAGCAAGCTTGTCCATGCAGTGACATTGCAACATGTTAACGACCTATGCAGTGCTATTGCTTTGAATCTGCAATCATCGTTGTCACCTCGGATTGCAATTCGAGCAGGTTTTGGGTGCCTTTGCTTTACTTTTGAAGCAATCATCACTTAGTATTGACCGGGTGGTCTGTCTGACTGACGTCCGGTTGCCTTACTGCTGCACACTACTTCCAGCAAAGCTTTGTGTGTGAGTCGATTCAGATGGTGCCAGCTGGACTCACCTCCGTTCTCGTCTGGTATGTTGATGCAGAGCCAGCTGGAAGACTACTTGCTTCCGGACCCTGTACTATTGTCGTCAGCCTTAGGCGCAGGCATGCCCCCAAAGTTCCGGACACTGTCCACTCAGCTGGCAGATTTGGTCGATCAGTATTCGATGGTGTCCTTTCTGCCCCTGGACATCTCACAGGTGCTTTTCACTGCTAACCAGATCTGTCGTGCACATCAGATCGTGGATGTCAGCACAAGAGACGATGAACCAGATGGGTGTGTGTGTGTGTGTGTGTGTGTGTGTGTGTGTGTGTGCGCGTGTGTGTGCGAGTGCGTGTGCGTGTGCATACGTACGTGAGCGCGCATGGAGCTTGCGTGGGCATGTGGTGTGGGAGAA
>JAULKR010202986.1:0-16719 GCA_032356305.1 Prasiola linearis | reverse complement strand
GAGCCGGGCGTCCCCCCCGACGCCCGCCGCGACGCGCCGCCTTCGTGGTCGCCCCCAGCATCGCTCAAGTCACCGCGCTAAAAAGTATATAAGACTTGCCGGGAGGCTCTGAATCCGCCCGCCCATAGCGATTCAAAACCATCGCCCGTGCTACCATGATGCAGGTGCAACGCGATTCCGCCGGTGAGACACCACAATGGCTTGATCACGTCGACGTGAAGGCTCTACAAAGTCTAGTGGCTTCTGTGTCTGAGGCCGTAGGCGTCGGCATCACGGTGCGCAGCGATGAGGTCACGACCCTTGCCTCGGTCCCTTCGGCGGCGCCCTTGCAAATGACCCAGGAGCTCTCGGTGGGCGATGGCCGCGTCATTCGCATCGATTTTTTCTGCGATGACGATATCCAGGCGAAGCGCGCATGGAAGCTGATTCGCTTCAGCATGCAGCCGTGGATTGCACTTTTTTTAGAGAGTCGCTCGCAGAAAGAACGCCTTTCGAAATATCTGCAGGAAGTCTACCGCGATCTCGCGATCAAAAACCGCAAATACAAACACGCCATTGAACGTCTCGACGAGGTGGATCGACTCAAATCCAATTTCCTCGCCACAATTTCCCACGAGCTCAGAACTCCGCTGACTAGCGTTATTGGGTACTCTGAGATGCTTCTAGAGGGATTGGGCGGTCAGCTCATGGAGGAGCAGAAGGAATACGTCACCATTATTCTTTCAAAAGCGGACCATCTCTTACAAATTATTACCGGCATTTTAGATGTCTCTCTACTTGAATCTGGTGCCGCAAAGCTGAAGAGCTCCGCAGTCTCGTTGACCGATCTCATCGACAGCGCTTTAGCGGCGCTGAAAACTGACATCGACCGCCATAAAATTACGATTCACCGCTTCTTAGATGCGGTTCCCATGGGACTCGCTGACGCGCAAAAGCTCAAGCAGGTTCTGCTCCACCTCATTGCCAACGCCATCAAGTTCTCGCCGGAGGGCGGCGACGTCTCAATTGGTCTCGAAATCGGTCCGCTGGCTCCCGAGGACCCCTCGGTTTTTGGCTCCCCATTTTGGAAGGGTTCTCTAAGCGAGAGGTTCGGTCTGCGCCTATCGGTGACGGACGCCGGTATTGGGATTCCCCTCGACGAGCAGCCGCGCATTTTCGAACCCTTCTTCCAAGTCGATCAGGGGGCAACGCGTGCTTACGGCGGAACGGGGCTTGGCTTATCTCTGGTCAAGGGGTACATCGAAGCGCATGGCGGCAGCATCTGGGTGGAGAGCACCAAGGGTCAGGGGGCGACATTCTTCGTATCGATTCCGGCGGTTGCCGAAGAGCTCGAGCTCTTTGCGCATTCAAATCGCGGGACTGCGTAAGGCCACACGTCTTCCATGATTGAGGCGATTCCATACGCGCTCGCGCTACTTGCTTTGGTGACTTGCTCTGCGTTCTTTTCAGGAACTGAAGTCGCAATGTTCTCTCTTCGCCGCGTCGACCGGCAGCACATCGCCACGTCTCCCGAGCGTGTCGATTTAATTGCGCTCGGACTTCTTTCTAAACCTCGACGCCTGATCGCTACAATTCTAATCGGAAACGAGTCGGTCAACGTCGCCACCTCCGCGGTGTGCGCAGGGCTGGCGCAGCAGCTTTTTTCGTCAAGCGGCGAGGTTCAAAAGGGCTTATTCGCAACGCTCATCGCTCTGCCGCTTCTTCTCTTTTTCGGCGAAATCACGCCGAAGACCATCGCCATGAAGTCATCGCGGCAGTGGGTCGCAAAAGCAGCAAGGCCTCTTTGGCTGTTTGGAATCCTAGTCAAGCCTGTTCGTCTGGTGGTGAGCGCTGTCGCTAACATCATCATGTATCCCTTGGGTGGCTCTACGGAGAAGAGCGGTCCACGTGACCTCTCCGAGGATGAGTTTAAAGCGCTCGTCGACGCTGGCAGCGCGGAGGGCGAAATCGAGGCGCGGGAGCGTCGACTGATTCATCGGGTTTTTGAGTTCGGCGACAAGACCGTCCAGCAAATTATGATTCCCCGAGACAACCTTTTCGCCGTCTCCTACGACGTTCCCTTGGCACGGATGATAAAGAAAGTCGCCGACCGCGGATACTCAAGGGTGCCCATCTACCACAAGTCACTCGAAAACGTCCGAGGTGTTCTCTACGCCAAGGACCTCGTGAGCGTCGCTGCAGGTGGCGTGTTTCCAAGACGACTGACTGACATTCTTCACGAGCCTCTTTTTGTCCCGCAAACGACTCGGCTTGAGCGGCTCTTCTCAATTTTTAAGCGCGGCAAGACTCACTTGGCGCTGGTTGTCGACGAGTACGGAAAATTGGTCGGCGTCGTCACGATGGAGGACATACTCGAAGAACTTTTCGGAGAGATTCGAGATGAGAGAGAATCTTTGAAGGATGCCCAAGAAAAGGTTAGAGAGAACACGCCTCTTCCTGGAACGATTCCCGTGGTCTCGCCGGCTCCACAAGAACTAAAATGATCACCTTGCAAACAGTCTGCCTTGTGGCGATGGCTTCGGTTGTCTTTGAAGGGTTCTTCTCGGGATCGGAGATTGCCGTCGTCTCTGCGTCCCGCGCGCGTATCCGACATCAGGCGCAAGCGGGGGACCGCGGAGCGCGCCTGGTGGAAGGCTACCTCGAACGCCCGGAGCTTCTGCTCGCGACCACACTCCTCGGGACGAACCTGGCGACGGTGACATTCTCCGTCACTGTGGCGCTCTTCTTAGTATTTGGTAAGTACGATAACGCCGAACTTTTGGCGGTGGCCCTGGTCACGCCCATCACACTCATCTTTGGCGAAATCATACCGAAGACGCTCTTTCAGCAGCACGCCGACACGCTGGTTACAAAACTCGTTTATCCGCTGCGACTTGCATCTTTTGTATTCCGCCCCCTGGTTGCTTTGATGAGCGCCTTTGCAACGCTCATGTCGTCGCTTCTTGGTTCAGACAAAAAGCGCGCCTTTGTCACCCGCGAAGAACTCGGTCTTCTGATCGACCACGAACGCGGCGGAGAAATAACGGCGGGCGAGCGGGTGATGATTTCAAACGTCCTGGATATGAGTGACGCCGAGGTGGAACACCTCATGGTGCCTTTGTCCGAGGTCACCGCGCTGCCAGCGGACACGACCGTGCGCGAGGCGAGCCGCGAATTGGCCGACAAGGGGTACTCCCGGATGCCCGTGTACGAAGAGCGTATCGACAATGTGATTGGTGTGCTGCACGTGTTTGATTTTCTGCGCGCCGGAACTGAAGGTCGAGACAAACCTGTCACTGAGATCGCCCGGAACGCTATCTTCGTTCCAGAAAACAAGCCCGCCGTGGATCTTTTGCGTGAACTGCAGAAAAGCGGCACCCAGATGGCCATCGTGGTGGACGAATACGGCGGCGCCGTGGGCATCGTTACCATCGAAGACATTCTTGAAGAAATCGTCGGCGATATCGAGGACGAACACGAGCACGAGCCGGCGCAGCCTCTCAAGCCCGAGCGGCCCGGAGTCTGGCGCGTCGAGGCGCGAGAGTCCGTGGAGCGGATTAACAGCGAGTGCGGAATAGAGCTGCCGGTCCACGACGACTACGAAACGCTAGCGGGACTCCTGCTCTATATCTTCAAGAAGATTCCCGACGTGGGCGATTCCACGGTTGTCGCCGGCGTGACACTTCGCGTTACAAAAGCGTCAGAACGCGCTGTCGAGGAGGTGCAAATCTTGAGAAACCGCCGTCGTCGAGGTGTGCTCTAGGGAAAAAATCAGTTGTGGCGATGCTTTTGCCAGGTATAAGGGTGCCCGATCGACATCGGAGTCACTGTGAAGCACCACTACACAATTATCGGTTTAATTTCGAGCTTAGCTTTTCTGCACTGCGGCGACGACGATGCGTCCTCACCGATGCTCGACTCCGGCGCGAGCGACGGCAGCGTTCAGCAGGACGCCGGTGACTCTATAGATTCGGGAATCGCGTCCATCGCAGACGCAGGCTACGAGGCCGACTCCGGCAGCTTAATCTGTCAAAACTACGCGTTTCCCCTGAGCCCCGGTGAAGTCCCACCGGCTATTAGCGACCCCAGTGCGGCTCCTACGCCAAGTCCTCTTCCAACGGACCCCTTCGGCACAGCCCTCGAGGTCGACAACCAAGTCCCTCTACCAGGCGGCGCACCCACCACTCCTAAAAACCTGCGGGTCGAGCTAGTTTCAAACAACTGGGCCGAGATCAATTGGGCGCCTTCCAACGACGATGAGTCGGTCGCGGCCTACCGCGTCCATCGGAGCGACGGCCATGTCTACACGATTCTTCGTGACCAGGTCGCCGCATCAGGCGGGGCCCAAGCCGAAGTTGATAAATACTTCCAGACCACTTCTTTTGTCGACTGCAACTTCACGCGCTTTGCCGGCGAGATTCACGACTGCGATGGATTTCAACCCAACCCGGGTGACATTTTCTCCTACGAAGTCGTAGCCGTTGACGGCGAAGGCAACGAATCGCCTCGCTCAAATTCAGTCACGATTCGCTATCACGAAGCCTCCGCGGCAGAAGTGCCTCGCTATGCTGATTTCTACCTTGACGGTGACGATGACTTTGCCCAGTGCAACGACCTTTCGCAGACCCAATTTTTTATAAACGAATTTGATCTGATGTTTTCGGACGAATTTGACCAGAGTATCATCGATGACACCAAATGGAACACGCGCCTGACCTGGGGCGACGGCTTCATCATCAACGGTGAGCAGCAATATTTTGTAGATACCCAAACCGGCAACGTCCCCGGCTACGATCCTTTCACGTTGACTGGCGACTCCCTTGTGATCGAGGCTGTTCCGATGCCGCAATCGATGGTGGGTTCATTGCCGGAATCGTGCCGCGCGGCAGATCCGACGGGCAACGCGCGCTGCTCGTTTCTATCGGGCGCGCTCTCGAGCTTCGACAAGTTCGGATTCACCTACGGCTATGTAGAAGGCCGCATGAAGGTCAGCGAAACGCCCGGCGCGCTTTCGAGTTTCTATCTTTTTAATCGCTATCCAGGTAGCGGCATCATGGACCACGCTCCCGAAATCGACATCGTGGAGTACCTTGGGGAAAATCCATTCGGCAGCGAGGACGCCTTTCAGACCTACCACTACAATGATCCCATCTACGACTTGGACCACTCGTCTCCGACCATGGGGGAGGCGACAGGTTCTCAGATGACCTATGCCGACGATTTTCACACCTTTGGCGTACTCTGGGAACCTCAGCTCGTAATCTGGTACATCGATGGTCAGGAGATCAAACGTCTAAGTGGCCCGCAGGTCAGCCGGCAGCAGATGAACATCGTAACCTATCTGGTCGCCGGAAGTGATTGGGCCCCGACGCCGGACGTGAGTAATCCCGCCCTGTTTCCGCTGCGCCTCGAAGTTGACTACATCAAAGCTTACCAACGACGCGGCTACCGGAATAACGCGAGCTTCGCTCCTTAAGAGCACCTTTTTAGTTTTAGAGAGACAGATGTCTTCAGGCCACTCTTAACCTATGCTCCGAGACCGATTAAAGCAGCTTCTCGGGAGCGTCGCTCGCGGCGAAACCACGGCGGAAAAGGCTGCAGAGCTTTTGGACGCGTGCGCGTTCGAGACGCTGGGTGCTCTAGCTAAGGTTGACCATGGGCGCGAACTTCGTTCCGGGACTCCAGAGGTTGTCTACGGAGAGGGCAAGTCTGCCTCAGATATCGCCACCATCCTCAGATCGTTGAGTCAGAGGGGCGCGGGAGCCTTGGCGACCCGCGTCTCCGCCGAGAAGGCTGAGGTCATTGTTACTGAGCTTGCGGACTTGCAGTGTAACTATGACGGCAACGCCCGTTTAGTTTCGATTGCCCCTGAAACGCTTGAGCCGACAGGGCGGGGCGAGGTTGCGGTGGTCTCGGCTGGAACGAGCGACCGCGCGATCGCCGAGGAGGCAGCTTTGACGCTTGAGTTTTTAGGCCACACGGTCAATCGCTTCTCAGATGTCGGTGTCGCGGGGCTTCAACGCTTGCTGAGCGTGGTCGAAGATATTCGCCGCAACCAGGTGGTGATTGCAATTGCGGGCATGGAAGGGGCTCTGCCCACGGTGCTCGCTGGGTTGATAGACGTGCCGATCATCGCGGTGCCGACAAGCGTTGGCTATGGTATCGGCCAAGGCGGATATGCAGCACTGGCCGGCATGCTCTCAAGCTGCTCCCCCGGGCTCACCGTGGTCAATATCGACAACGGATTCGGAGCAGCCGTTGCAGCATCGCGCATGAACCGCAATGATAGCGGCGATGAACGACTTAAGAGGTAAGCACCTTCACTTTGACGGTGCGTCGGGAATAGCCGGAGACATGACCCTCGGCGCCTTCGTCGACTTGGGCGTCCCAATCGAGGCGCTTAACGAGGCGGTTGCCAGCGTTGGTCTCGGGGACAATCGAATTATCGGCACGAAGATTGTCAATGGCGGCATGTCCGCCACCGACGTCACCGTTCGCTTGAATGATGGAACCACGTCTGCGGATGACTACGACGACCACGCGCACCGGCACCATCACTACGCGGACATAAAGCGACAGCTCGAAGACAGTGATCTGAAGCCTTCAATTAAAGCGCGCGCTTTGGATATTTTCTCTCGCATCGCTCGGGCAGAAGCGACGCTGCACGGAACGTCTCTAGACGATGTCGCTTTTCACGAAGTCGGTGCCGTTGACGCCATATGCGACGTGGTGGGTGCGGCCGCTGGTCTTGATTACTTGGAGCCCAAGTCGGTCTCTTCGAGCGCTGTTTGCGTCGGGCAAGGCAGTGTCAATAGTGCACACGGCGTCCTACCTGTGCCTTCGCCGGCGGCGTTGGATATTCTGCGCGAAGCGAAGGCGATCGTGCGAGGCGGCGGCGTCGCGAAAGAACTCTGCACCCCCACTGGTGCGGCGATTTTGGCGCACGCCGTGACCTCTTGGGAGGGATGCCCAGACATGATTCCTTTTGCGATCGGGTATGGAGCGGGAGACCGCGAACTTGAAGACCGGCCCAACGTGCTTCGATGCACGCTTAGCGTGACGCCTGCTGAGGAGGGGAACGTTCTCCTCATTGAGGCGAACGTCGACGACATGACGCCGGAAGCATGCGCTTACACACTGCAGAAACTGATGGAGTCCGGCGCGCTCGATGCTTGGTGGCAGCCGGTGGTGATGAAAAAAGGCCGACCCGCCTGGGTGCTCTCTGCGCTTTGCACTCACGTACATGAGGCGGCTGTGAGTGAGGTCGTTTTTGCAGAAACCACAACCCTCGGCTACCGCATAAGCCAGGTCGACCGAAGGATGTTGGAGCGCCGCATCATTCAGGTCGAAAGCGAGTATGGCTTGGTCGATATAAAGGTTGGCAGTCTCGCCGGACACGTAAAAAGCGTTTCACCGGAGTACGATTCCGTCAGCCGAATCGCAAAAGCGAAGTCCCTCCCTTTTAAAGAGGTTCACACGGCTGCGCTGCAAGCCTATCGGACGTCGCATGCAGATCCGTTGAGAAGCGGTCAGGACTAGTTCGAACGCCCATGGATGACGCGAGAGTCCAGCGTGAGCAACCCAGCGAGCAGAGACCAGGCGAGGGCGATGTCCTGCGCAATTTTTGCGACCTGTTGACGCGGAGCGAGGATGGCTGCGCCATTTGCGAACGCGCTGTCGACTTTTTATCCGATACCTATGGAAGCCTTGGATTCGCACTAAGAACGTTCAACCTCGCGTCAAGCGAAGCGACGAAGGTCGTCTCTCGAGGTGCAAGCCTCCGACTTGAGGCGGCCGACGAGCGCATGTCTCTGACGCGAAGCGACCTCGATCAGTTGAAGGTGAGTTATCGGCACAGCGCAAGGCTTGTATGCCAAGAGCGTTGGAACTCTCCGTTCTACGACGCGGGGCAGGGTTTTTACGTGCCGCTTATTTTCGATGGCGAACTATTAGGGATTCTCGACGTCGCACCGAAGATCGGTGAAAGCATCAGCGCCAGTCGTTGCGCATTCATCAAGAGTCTAGCCGGGGTTCTCGCGATTCGACTCAGGGAAGAGAGGACGTCTTCGGAGAACCTGGCGCTGCATCGGCAGAGGCGCACTTTGATGGAAGGACGCGATCTGCTGATTGTCGAGATTGCGCCCAACCGAAAAGTTGAATACTGCAATCAAGCGCTGGCAAAAATTCTTGATCGCGAGCGCAGTCAAATTCGCGGCCGCGATATTCGCGACATTCTGGGGCCTGACGGTGAGGAATTCAGCAGGCATCTAGACCGCGCTCCCTCGAGTCTGCCCAGCGAGGCCTTTCAGGTGAGCGCGCCACTCCGCGATGACCGGGTGGTGTCGATGTCGTGGTTTTCGGTCCCGTCACGGCTCGATTCGAAGTCCGCACTCTTCGTTGGCCGCGATCAGAGCGATCTCCGTCGTCTTGAAGAACAGAAAACTCAAGACGGTCGCCTTGCGGCAGTGGGCGAACTTGCAGTGGGCGTTGTCCATGAATTGACCAACCCGCTCACCTCCATTCAGGTTTACGCAGACTTTCTCGCAGAAAAGTTTGAGTCGCGATTGGACCACGTGGTCGAAGGGGAGGCGCTCAGCCCGGACGACGTTGAAAAAATTCAGAGGATTCAGGCCGCGGCGGAGCGCATGATGGCGCTCTCGAGAGACCTCACCGAATTTGCACGTCCGAATTCAGTCACGCGCTCAAGGATTGATTTGAGCCCACTCATTAAAAAAGCACTGTGGTTTTGTGAGCACCTCTCCGAATCGAAAGGCGTCACCCTAGCTTACAACTCCGAGGGGCCGCTGCCCTCTATTCGAGCGGTTTCCTCTCAAATTGAGCAGGTACTAGTCAACTTGGTAACCAACGCCATCCACGCGTCCCCACCGATGGGCCAAGTGCGCGTCACGGCAATGCCAAGAGGTGAGGGCATCGCAATCTGCGTGCAAGACCAGGGGGAGGGTGTTCCCAAAGCGATCGCCCAAAGAATTTTTGAACCCTTTTATACGACGAAGGAGTTGGGGGCAGGGACCGGACTTGGTCTCAACATCTGCCGGACGATTGTTTCGCAGCACCTCGGACAGCTTGAACTTCGTCATCATGAGGGCCAGGGCGCAACATTTGAGTGTTGGCTACCCAAGGACTACGACGTCTCCGATGGTCACGCCCCGTAGAAGGCAGATCTCTCAAACCCTCTCGTGCTTCGCTCCTTTCTGGCGTCGTGACGTTTTTCGGGATACGCTAATTCTACATGAAGCCGAAAGACATGCTTGCTCAGCTCGAGACCATGGCTGTGTCCCTGGGAGCCAAAGTCAGCTTTGAGGCGTTAAGCTCGAGTCTCTTCTCTGGGGGGCTGTGCCGTGTCAAAGATTCATATCGGATTATCCTAGATAAACGACTGGGTGAAGAGGAGCGAGTCGCGACCCTGGCAAGCTCGTTGGCCAAGCTCGCTGGAGCCAGGGGATTTGGTGAGCGCTCCGCAATGGAGATCGACAGCGAAGTATGGTCTCTACTGGACTACTATTCTCTGCGACAGGCTTCCTGATAGACTCTCGCAGTGTGGACAACTCCAAGACGGTGCGCTTGCTTCTGGTTCGCTCTCGGCCTTCTTGCAATTTCTTGTAAGGGGCCCACCGTGGCGCCCAAGGTCGACCCTGCGCTCATCGAAATTCATGGCGAATCTCTCAGCGTCCGAACGGACGAAGTCGGCTTTCGTCGCCATAAGGCGCGAGCGACCTTCGTTCTCGTTGACGTGGTCAACCACGCGGACGTGGCTGTGGACTTGACCCTAGCGGGTGCGCTTCTCGATAACGACGAAAAGCAAGTCGGTGCCCTGCGCAAACAGTGGTTGCGGGTCCCGGCCAACGGAGGCCGAAGAACCTACGCCCTCGTAGACGACCAGCAAATGGAGCGGCCAAAGGCCAAGCGTGCCGAGGTGTCGGTGACCGAAGTCACCCAGGCCGTCCACGCAATGGGGGTTGTCGTCGAAGATGGACACGTCTTTGACGACCGGGGTCGGGTTGTTGTGACCGGCTATGTCGTCAACAAAAGCGAGCGCAACGCATCGGCGGTGGTCATCGCATCGTTTTACAACGAAACGGGCGCTCCTATGGAGCGACCCTCCACGCACATTAGAATCGATCGCGGTCAAAAGCGAGGCATGCAGTTTGTAGGTCCCCCGGGCTCGACGTCTGCGACTCTTTACATCGGCGAGGTTATCTTTTGAAACTCAAAGCGATTGCATGTTTCTTCATCGTGATCCAAGCCGCGTTCGGATGCGGAAAACGCCACGTTGATAAGGGCAACGCGGTGATGCAAGACGCATCGCTGGATTCCGTGCTCCGCTTCAAGCCCCAAGGTGAAGACTTGGTGATTTGGGCCGACTCGCTGCAGGAGTTGGCCCATAGCGCGACGGAACTGGCGCACCTTTGGGGAGTGATTTCAGATGAGGATCCCGAGATCGTTCTTAAGAACTGGGAGCAGAGCGCTGGCGTGGCGCTCCACGATCCAGGTCCGTTGGCGGAGGCTGGTTTCAAAGTCGACGCGGAGACGCTCATCGTTGCCCGCGACGCAGGAATCACCTTAAGCCTCAAGGTGCTCCGCCAGGAAGAAGTCCGACGCTGGCTTGCCGCGCTGAGGACTCGCTTGGTGGCGCAGCACCCCGACGCTCTGGGCCTCGACGTGTTGCCTCATCCTCAGGTCGAGCTGCACATGATTGCTGGAGAGGCCGTCGACGTGACTTGGTTTATTAAGGATGCGTGGCTGCACCTGCGCTTTGGTGGCAAAGAAATACCGCTCGTGTGGGCGAACGCTTTGCTAAGCCATGACGTTGCGGCGGCCGCGGGTTGGTTGGGCAGTCAGCGCGAGGCCCTCGGAGATGCGTTAGGCGCATTCAAAGTGGTCGGCGAACTTCGCAGCACTCTGCCGCTCTCCGACCAGAGCCGTTGCGGCGACGCACTCGCGCAATTCGTAGGCGGTGTGACCTTGGGGCTTGAGCCTGAGGCGCACGCGCTACGTGCAAAGTTTTTAGTCCGAATCGAGCCGGGCGTTCTTGGAGACCTTCAGGCACGGACGGAGGGCGAGCTTAGCGCCGGCTACGCTCGCTTGAGTAAGAGCGCAAACGCCTGGGGTATGTCGCGGCTTCCGCCCGCCGCGCTCGCCGCGCAGCTTCCAAGCTGCTTCTCGGTTGATATCGAAAATGCACCACTTGCGTTTCAATTTGCGGTGGACCAACTGAGCCCTGACGCACTTAGCGGGCAGGGCGCGGTCTTTGCGCGCCTCGCTGAACCAAGAGTCGTCGCTCGAGCGCTCAAATCGATTCCGATGCGCGGCCTTTTTGAGCGACGCCTCGTTCTCGGGGGAAAGAATGTCCGGCGCCTCAAGGTGCCCAGCATGCCTGAAGTGTTCTACCACCTCGATGGGGCAGACACGTGGGCGGCGAGCGACGCGGCAAAGATGGAACTTATTTTAAAAAAAGAGGCGCCTCGCTTCGTCCCCTTATTCGAACTCGGGCTACTGCCGCAGCGATTGCAAAATCTAGAAGAGCTCGTAGGGCTCGCATTGCGCGGAGCCGGATTCAACGATCCGGCTCTGCCGCAAAGGCAGGCCCAACGTTTGAGTCGCTACAAGTCGCTCACTCTTCGGGGAGAGTTTAACTCTGCCGGTCTAGCTGTGGAAGCTGACGCGATACGGAGTCCTCTAGGCCAGTGACAAATTCCGCAGAGGACACGGTTATGGTCGCGGTCAGAGGCGTCAGTAAATCCTACGGTCCAGGGGGGGCCCGGGAACGTGTTCTGAGCGATATCGAACTCCAGGTTAAGCGAGGAGAAATCGTCGCGCTCCTCGGCCAGTCCGGATCCGGAAAATCGACGCTGCTAAACATCATCGGATCCCTCGATAGGGCGGACCAGGGGCAGATAACCGTTCTGGGTTGCAACTACGCGAACGCCAGCGAGCACGCGAAAGCCCGATTGCGCAACCAAAACATCGGCTTTGTGTTTCAAGCCTTCCATCTGCTCGAATCGAAAACGAGTCTTGAGAACGTGCTTCTGCCTGCTCTCTTCGATACCGACAATCGCATCACCGAAGAAATAGGCATGGAGGCCCTTGAGCGGGTTGGGCTTGCCGCCATGAGCGCGCGCTATCCCGGGGAACTCTCGGGGGGACAGCGACAGCGCGTCGCGATCGCCCGAGCCATCGTGGGAAAACCGCTTTTGCTGCTCTGTGATGAGCCGACGGGCAATTTAGATTCCAGCACCAGCCAAGAAATTATCGAACTCTTCGCAGAGCTCAATCGCACCGACGACACGACCCTTGTCATTGCGACTCACGACCCAACTCTTGCTGCATTTGCACAGCGCGTCGTTCGGCTCAGAGACGGCAGCCTACATAAAGATGACCAGGAGCTGTCGTCATGACGTGGGGCAAGGTCCTCGGCTACGTCGCACACAACGTGATGCGCAGCCGACGTCAATTCATTCTCGCGAGCTTAGGCATAGTCGCCGGCATCGCCGCTTTTGTTTTCTTCATGAGCCTGTCGCTAGGCGCACGAACCTGGATCCTGAAGCTTTTTCCGCTTGAAGAGGTCGAGGTGGTAGCGCCAGCCGCAAGTCTCGCGGGAATGGATCTGACAAAGACCATCAACGACGCGAGTGTCGATGCGATCCGCGAGCAGAACGCCGCTCCGATTGCGACGGCGATGCCGAGGATGAGCCTTCGCTTTCCGATCATGGTGAGCGGATGGTTCAATGGACAGCGGCTGGTCTCCGAGTTTTTAGGCGATGGAATCGACCCGGCGTTCGTTGACGATCCGAGTATCGCTAAACTTTTTAAGGACTGGGAGGCAGAAGAACACAAGCCATTGGCGGCGTGCGCGGATTCGACTTCGCAGCGGTGCGAGTCGCTGCACTACTGCGACGCACGGGACAATCTCTGCCACCACAATGTTCCCGTCATCGTGTCACCGGCGCTGCTTGAGATTTTTAATAAACAGTACGCTCCCTCGCGTGGGCTTCCAATCATTGGCAAGGACGTCCAAGCCTTCATGCGCATGCGAGGCGGACTCGAAAAAGTTAAATTTTACTTTGATCTGGGTGAGGGCCAAGATCCAGCGTCGTCGGGCTCGGCTCCACGGCGCGTTGAGGCCACCTTGGTCGGAGTCCATGACCGCGCCATCGGCCTCGGTGCCACGCTGCCGATTCAATACACAAGATCATGGAATCGCGAGTACGCGGGCAACGATGCAGCTCAAAATTATTCTTCTATCGTCGTCACCTTGAAAAACAAAGACGACACCGCGGCTCTTGGCGCCTGGGTTGCAAAGAATTTGAATCTGCGACTTGAGGACTCCAGAGGTGAAAAATTCGCGCTGATCGTTTCCGTGGTCACCCTACTTTTTCTAAGCATTTCGCTCGTCATCGTTCTTTTGGCTGCGCTCAACATCGCGCACACGTTTTTCAGCCAAGTCTCTGAGAGGCGGTCGGAAATAGGTCTTCTTCGGGCGCTCGGTGCGACCGAGCGCGACGTCCGCCGGATCATTATAGGCGAGGCTGCGTGGGTCGGGCTCGTGGGAGGCCTGGTTGGGATAGGGACCGGCCTTGGGCTCATCGCACTAGCCGATCAGCTGTTCTCAACGCAGATCCCGGACTTTCCCTTCAAGCCCGAGTCGCTCTTTATTACTGAAATATGGGTCATGGTCCTGGGGCTCACTCTGGCCATGGCTTTTGCCATTCTTGGTGGATATCTGCCCGCTAGGCGTGCCGCCGCTATGGAACCCGCGGGCGCTTTGGCTTCTCGCTGAAGCATGTCAAGCACTTGCCCGATCCCGGTTGTGAATCCTAATCGGGAAAATACGTGGCCATTTGGCGCAACCTATTGTAGTTTCAGGACGTGCCGACTGGAGTCTTACACTCGAGTGACTCAAAAACTCCACGGGAAATACGTCAGGGGGCGGTCGTGAAGAAAGCGGTCCGATTTGGGAAATACTTTCTCTTAGAGCGCATCAACGTGGGCGGTATGGCCGAGGTCTTTCGGGCCAAAGCTTATGGTGTCGAAGGATTTGAGCGCCTGGTTGCCGTCAAACGAATCCTTCCCAATATTGCGGAAGACCGTGACTTCATCCGCATGTTCGTGGATGAGGCTAAAATTTCAGTTCAGCTCAACCACGCCAACATTGCGCAGGTCTTCGACCTCGGTGTGGAAGAGGGGGCCTACTACATCGCCATGGAGCACATTCATGGTCGGGACACTCGAGCTCTCTTCGACCGGTGCCGGCGTCGCGGAGAAACCATGCCCGTCGCCCAGGCGTGCTTTATCGCCATGAAAGTCTGCGAGGGACTCGACTACGCTCACAACAAGCGCGACCCTAGCGGCTACGAGCTAAACCTCATCCATCGAGACGTCTCGCCGCAAAACGTGATTGTTTCTTTTGAGGGCGAGGTGAAAATAATCGACTTCGGCATCGCCAAAGCGGCGGGCAAAGGGTCCAAGACTCAGGCCGGAATTCTCAAAGGGAAATTTGGCTACATGTCACCAGAGCAGGTGCGCGGCCTTCCCATTGACCGACGCTCCGATGTCTTCTCTTGCGGCATCGTGCTCTACGAGCTTTTGACTGGGGAGCGATTATTCGTAGGAGAATCTGATTTCTCGACGCTTGAAAAGGTTCGCAACGTCGAAATTTTACCGCCCTCGACTTACAATCGGCAGATTCAACCTGAGCTTGAGCGAATCGTGTTAAAGGCCCTTACTCGCGATGCCGACGACCGCTACGCAAACGCGATCGATCTGCACGACGAGCTTCAGGCCTACGTCTACACCGCCGGAGATTTTTATTCTCGCAAGGACCTCGCTTCCTGGATGAAGCAGATGTTTGCCAAGGAGATCAAAGCCGAGGTCGCCAAGCTCGAACAATTTCAGAATATGGCGCCTCCTCGAGACATGAGCGCACCAGCTCTACTATCGCCCTCGCAGTCTGGCGACGCGGGCGCGCCTTCGTCGCGAGGCCGCGTGACGAGTCGGCCACCGCCAATTCCCTCTCGAGCGAGCGGCTCTGTCCCTCCGCCCATACCTTCGGTTGCCGACGCACCGGCGCCTGAATCGCTAGCTTGGGACGAGGACGAACTCGAAACGTCGATCTACGCCGAGGACCCGAGCCGGAGCGTGGCGCGAGCCGACATCTCTAAACGAGTTCCAGCTCCAAGCCCTGCGCCTCTCAAAGTTGAAGAGGAGGATATCGAGACCGGTGCGAAGTCGCTGCCAAACCCGGACTTGTCATCCCTGGCTCCAAGCAAGCCATCATGGCCAGAGGGGCCTCGACTCTGGGACGCGGAGACTGCACCTCCGGTCGCCAATTCCGCTGCATCTCGAGTGGCGTATGGGTCCCAGAGCGCATCACTGCCTCGAGGAGACAGCACGCCCTCAGCCGTCGCGCGCTTGGCCAGCCTGTCGGCCAGTCCACCTCACGGCGGCGGCAGCGCACCCCATAACGCCGGGGGCCGCCAAAGAACTGTACCGACTATCAACGTGCAGTCTCAAAACAGGAAGCCTGCTTGGCTCTGGCCGCTAATCGCAGCGCTGCTGCTACTAGTTGGAGCAATTTTTGCCGCGCTTTTAGTGACCTACAAAAATAGGGATAGCAACGCACCCGCCACCACGCGCGCGGGGGATGGCAATGCAGCGTCTTCGGGCGCCGGTTACATTGACTCTGAGCTTGAGGGCAGCGCCGGAGATGATGACTCGGGTCAGTTCGAAAGCACGGGATTTGATCTTTACGTCACCCCTTCAGGAGTCGAGGTCACCCTTGACGACACGCAAAAATACGAAGCTCCGGCCCGCTTCAGAAATCTCTCCCCAGGGACTCACGTGGTCGCGATTGCGGGTCCACCGGGTTACTTCAACAAGACCGAGACCATCCACGTGCAGGCCGGAAAAGCGCCGAAAGTTCAAATCAACCTAGACCCCATGGAAGTGCTTGGGAAGTTTGAGAGTGATCCTCCCGGCGCTTCCGTTATCCTGGTCACGGATGGAACAAGGCTTGCGCTAGGCTCCTCGCCGATTCAGGCCAAGCTCGATCCCACCAAGACTTACGAGGTAATTTTCGAGAAGAAGGGGCTTCGGACCTACACGGAGCCAGTCGTCTTTCGCGGAGGTACCGACGTCAGCATTTTCGTAGACATGGCTCGAAATCGCGCAAGGTCGTCATCCGGGCGTTCGTCCGGCGGGCGTTCGTCGGCGGGTATGTCGGCGGCGGCAAGGCGCCGCGCAGAGGATGACGCGGCCACAGAGCGACTCGCAAGCAACTCAAGAGTCGCGAACTCAGGCATTCAGAATTCCGATGCGCTGGGAACACTCAGCGTTGGTTCCAAACCTCCCTGCGAAATTTTCATTGACGGCCGAGAGACCGGATTCAAGACACCACAGCGAAATTTAGAACTCTCTCCCGGTCTGCATCGGGTGACTTTGGTAAACAGCGTTTACAACATCAAGGAAACGTTCTCCGTCACCATTAAGGCGGGAGAACCGACCCGAGTTCTCAAAACCTTTGTTGACCAAATCTCCGGTGAATAGTTCGACGATGGTCGATGCCCATATGCACATCGGCACCTGGGATCACCCTGATTTTTTGGGTCGCTCCTGCACCATGGCCGATGCGTCAGGGATTCTTATTGAGACAGGGCTGAGCGGCGCCGTGATCTGCCCGACGGATCAGTGCACGCATGAAAGCCTACTCGATGACATGCGCGC